>BQNB010167320.1:0-14013 GCA_026074375.1 Tanacetum coccineum
TTTGGGTCTTAAAGTTTTGTGCACAAGTAGATTGTAGGGTAGTTTAAATCTGCTTGAACTTATTTTAGCTTATATAGCTTAATTGGTCATTATTTTGTCTTTTCAAACCAAAAAGAAACTCAACTCCTACCGAGTTAATAAGCAGTTTTCATTTAGCTTTTACTTTAATCAATTGATTTTCAAAATGATTTTCAAAGATAGTTTTAAGTAGCTTATAGGTTAAGGTTTTAAGTGGTATTAGCCAAAAGTCCATAAGGGTCCTTTAGCTTATTGAAAAATAATATGGTACTGTTTGGTTAACAGTTTGTCTCAAAGTGCTTATTTGAGAATTTTAGCTTATAGCCTGTAGTTTTTGCTTGATTTCTGTTTTAACCAGCTTATTAGGTTAATATTTAGAAGTTCATAGCTTATTAAGATTAGAATTTAGCTTATTTTATCTTTTCTTAAAAAAAAAATCAAAAACATAGTTAAGTAGCAAGTAGCCTTTTCATTTAGCTTTTTCAGTGCTTATTTGAATTTCAAAATGTATTTTGTTTGTAGTTTTGAGTAGCTTATTGGCCAGTCTTTAAGGTAGTATAAGATAATTTTCATAAGAATCCGTTTGAGTACTAAAAATTAAGCTCAAAGTTGGCACTTTGTCTGTTTTAAAATCTGTTATACACCAAAGTGCTTTTTCATGATTTTTCAGCTTATGACTTTTACTCTTTGCTTAATTCTTCTTCATCTATGCTTATTAGGATAATATAGGATAGTTGTAGCTTATTTAGTTTAGTCCTTAACTTATTTTAGTTTATTAGTGAATTTGAGTTTTAAGAAAAAGCGTAAAAAGAGTTAAATGTTTTCTGTCATATTAATAAGTTGTTTTCAGCTTATATAGTGATTTTTAAAAAAAGTTTCTTTTACAAAAGTTCTTAGTTTTCAGCTATTCTATAACTTTGCTTTTTAAAGTTTTGCAAAAAAAAAAGAACGAAGGAAGTCATGGGTGAGCAAGGCTCGAACCCATGACCTCAACCTCATTCCCCTTTTATAACACATAACACACAACACACTCACCACTGCGCCCTTGGGACTTTTACGTTCTAAGGTGCGTTTTTAATTCTTTTACCACCTTTTTGAGTTTTAGTTATAAAAAGCACTTCGAGTGCTATTAAGATTTTTCCCGGCTTATTGAGTTTAGCACTTTATGATTTTATATTTTTCTTGCATTCTGCTTATCATAAGCTACTTTTAGTAATTTTCTTATATTTTCAATTCAACGTTTAGTATTTTTAATCATTTATTTTCATTAAAAACTTTAAAAAATCATAAAAATAGAAAAATAATCAAAAAAACAAATTTATTTTTTATAAAATTTTCTTTTATCATATTCTAGGCTTAGGTTTTAAAATTACTTTCGTAGGGTTAATATTTTGAAATTTCACTTTTTAAAGAACGGGATTTCGTTCCCGTTCTCGTTTTCTTTAATTTTAGCTTAAATCACCCTCGGTTTAGAATTTCCTTAGCCTTTTCTTTTTAAATAGTAATAGGATTAGAAAAAGTTTTAAAAAAATCATTTTTAGGTTTAATTTAGGTTTTAATTGTCGCGTTTCTTTAATTCCCGTTTACGTTTTAATGCTTACGTGTTTAATTTTCATTTCTTGTTTACTTGTTTTTGTGCATTTATTTACTTGTCATTTATATTTAGTTTGGATTTTGAAAAACCCAAATCAAAAATATTTAAAACCATTCAAAACGCGCGATCACTGACTTAACCGATTTTCAATTCACGCTTCGTCGAGGGAAAACGACCCGGGAGGTTTTTGAGACAACTTTGGTTAAAAGTTGTTTCTTAAACCCGACGGAAAATACTTACTATACTATAATTGTCCAATCCTTATATACTTATATATTATATTATATAGAGTGTGTTCGGAGACGGATCACCTGGCCATCTATTTATAGGTGTGAAAATAGGATGGACAAGGCCTAGCTCAAAAACTGATGAGCTTGGGGGTGTCCCACGATTTAAGAGGTAATTGCAGGAACTGTGTACCACGATCTCTACCTTGGTGGGAAAGCCTTGGTAGAGAGGGAGAACGTGGGTTTTGACTTAGCCAGACCTTTGCCCTAGTTTCGTCAAAGACCTCCCGCGAAGGGTGTAGGCCTTCGCGTGGCGGATTCCCATACTGGTAATCATCTCAAAGATGATTTTACGCCACTCAAAACTATTCAAAGACCCTATAGTGTAATTAGGAAGAGGATCCCATTCGAGCTCGAAGGGGAGACCTTCGAGCCAGAAGGTGGGGGGGTACGTCATCAAGCCCCCCCAGTTAAATGTAATGTATGCATCTATGAATGCATTGCGTTTGACTTAATTAGCAAATCACTCGAATTCCATATAAACATCCAGCACGAGTGTTGTATCCATAAATGCTACTCACCGCTTTAGTAGGCGTTAGATTAAAGAAAAGTCAGTCCTTAAAAATGTACGCGTATTACATCAGAATTGAAATTTAAATTTCAAAATTTCTTCAATCTTCCTAGATACGCGTACAACCCGATTTGATTCACCCTCTATTATTAAATAAACTGCTACCATGACTTTGCATATTACTGCCTCCCGTTACCCTCTTTAATTCCGCTTATAAGTCATCCTTGCATAAGGTAATTACTCCTTTCCTTGATCTTTCAAGGATTCCAAATTTGTCATTTCTACCCAAACGTGCACCTTATTAAAAGAACAACTTGATCAATTTCTTCACGATTATGACATTTCTTGGCATATCATGGTTATTCTTCCCAAAAAGTCTGAGACCATTTACGATGCCCCTTTAGGTTTTGTTGGTCTATATACTCATCACTTCTCCCTTTCCAACTTAAGACTCCCTATTCCTTTATTCATAAGCGATGTGTTAAACTACTTCAAGGTACACATATCACGCTTTAATCCCTTCGGTATGATAAAGCTGACAACTTTTGTCGTAATGTGCAAGGCTTATGGTGGCGAACCTTCTGTCGACCTCTTTCGGTCTTTCTTAAACCTTGGTCGCACTGGTGATTGGTTGACCCTTTCCAATAGAGGTGGTGTTGATGTGCCCAAAGCCTTAATAAAACCCGTAACTCGTCTTGAGAACTGGAAAGGTAGTTTCTTCTATATAGAGAACAAGATAATCTCTTCCAAATACCCGAAACTTCTTCTTGAAGATAATAAGTTAGACAAAAAATCCTTTAAAGTTAAGATTTCTATACAACCTCAAACTGACCCTTTGTACACCCAAATCTCCACTTATCCTTATATCATTCAGACATTTCCGGACCCCATACTTTATCTTGCAGGTCTAAAGACCTCGTAGAAATATAGCCCTAAAATGCCTGTTATCTATTATCATAGATAGGGTACAGGTTGGTTTGTTACGTATTGTGTAACTTGACCTGTTTTATCTTGTAACTTATGTTGTAATGTTTTATGTTTTGTAGAAATGTATTTCAGGAGTTTTATGATCTAAGGAGTTGACGGCGAGTTCAACTTCCTTCCCGAGGGAGGGTTCGATGACAATCAAGGTTCTTTGTCTGCGAAGTCTGTAAACAACGAAACTCCCATCATTGATGCAGAGCCCATATATACTGTGCTCCCTTCAAATGTTGCTGATAATATCATTGATTCCAGTAATGCCTCTTCTGATGATGAGTTACCCCCAGTGCATCCCTCCACATCTTCTTTCCCTGAGGTAGGTGAGAAGTCGAAGGTTGCGGGGAAAAGGAAACTTACTGCTGATGCTCTCCGAGAGGGTTCTTACCACAGGGCTCGAAAGGCTCCTGTTCAGGTGAGTAAGGTTGCTGGTGATGCCTCAACTCCTCTTGATGTTGATAGTGATCCTGATATTCATGGTAAATTTGAACCTGTGTATGGAGTATTTGTACCTTTGTTGACCACTTTACTAATGTCCTTTCCTTTTCTTCTTGTTGCTCTTATACAGAGTTTCCTTCTGCCAGGGAATTAAAGGATGCCATTGATTGCCACTGGGTTGTTGCTTATGTCACTCCTCCTTCTTGGAAGCAGCATTTGAGGGATATTAGCATAGAACAGCTCTGCGATATACATGATAGAGCCTACATGCGTCAATCTGTTTAAGACAATATGTTGAACAGTAAGACTAGAGAGCTCATTTCTGCATTGCATAAAGCCAGGGCATCCTGCGATGCCATTCAAGAGAGAGAGAGAGAGAGATCAAGAGGGATAAGGCCTATACTGAGCTTGAAAAGAAATACAATAAAGCCCTTCAAGATTTAGATAAAAATCCTCTTGTTTTAGACATGCGCTCTAAAATTGAGACTTTACAAGGTTAGGTGAATGGTCTTCACAATGAGTATGGCAGGCTTCTTCTTGAAAAGAGGAAATGTGCTAATTATGAGCAGACTCTGTCCATTCTTCACGCCAAAGTCGAAGGATTCGAGTTCGAAAGGGAGAGACTCAAGGCTTCTGAAATCCAGGTGTTGCAGGAGATTGATAGCTTGAGGCAGGATATGGCTGCCATAGTATCCAAGGTTGTTCCTGACGCAGCAATGAAACTTGTTCATAGTGATGAGACGGGTGTCCTTATTGCTAGGCTTATTAGGGCAGCTATCATTCATGGTAGATGCACGACATTCAAAGAAGTAGCCAAGTTTAAGGAGCCTTTTGTTCTTGAGAAGATGCCTAGCTATCGTACATCTTCGAAAGATGAGTATGATCGAGCCAGAGAAGATATGGCCTGTACACAATAAGAAACACTAGCTAAACTCGATCTGGAGGTCGAGGAGGATTAAACAAGAACTTAGCCATTTTATTTAGAGAGAGAAAAAAGAAAGATATGTATGTGTTTTAGAGAGAGAAAGAACATACACACTTTGGTGAAATAATACAAATGAATCCTCACCCCTCCATGGAAGTATGGAGGGGGTATTTATAGGTTAAGACAAGGGAAACTATTCCAACTTAACAATTCTAGTCCCTGCGAGTCTTGCCTAATGATAACTAATGTAATTCCGGATAAGTCAACATATTTTAAGGCTAACAATCTTCTCCCAATACGTGGATATACGAAATTACTTACAATGTTCCTATCAGGTATGAATACAACATAAATAAAGTCTTCCAAAGCGCTTCTAAAGCTGAAGATGTCTTTTGAGTTCTTCTGGTCTTGAAACTTGTACTCCAGCTTGGATCTTCAGTGTCTTTACTTGTACAGAAACCATTGTAGTATGCATGAGTTAGATTAACTTCCCCATAATTCATGCAGCATGTCTTGAAAAGCTTTCTTCATAGACTCCTTTTTGGCAAAGTTTCTAAATTATCTTCCCCCAAAACCAACATCCCTATCTTGAGCATATTCTAAAACTTTGATGTAGCTAGAAAAAACTTCTATTTGACATTAACGTGCTCAATAAAATTTTGTAGAAGTAGAAAACCACATCAAATACTACTGCTACTTGTTATTAGGTCTTGGTGAATATTCGTTCGGGGGTACATGGAAGGAATCAGCAATAATTCTTCTTACGTATGCAGAATACTTCACAAACCATACTAAGTAAAGTAGTATACACTACTTCCTCCTGGAAATTGACCTGATTACATCAAAGTATCAAAGTACAAGTTTCCCCCCATGATGGTTTTGAACTCTCGAAAGCATCATTGACATGTACGACCATATTCACGAGAAGTTCTTGTCATAAGCAACAATCTTGAAAATTTATGAAAGACATTGAAGAACTTTGAAGGATTTTGCTTAGACTGTGAAGTACCATTGATGTTTTGTAGCTTCAATTATCCTATGAGAATTGCTGATCACATCTCATCCTTTAAAATCTCTGGCTAACTTACTAACCTCGTATTCTGTCGACTATTGTTATGACCACATGGTGAAGTAAACTCGATATACCAAACTTGAAAATGAAGTAGAATCCCCCAAATTTGTTACTTAATCTTGCATTGTTGTTGATTGAAGAACGATGCAAGATTAAATCTATAAGTACTCTATACTCAACCAGAAAAGTAAAATAAGTACATCACCTTTTGAAATTATCCACATCGACTTCTGCGTGTGACACTAAGTAATACAACGTAACTCCTTTAAGTGATAGTTATCTAGGTCTTCAACCAGCCACCCCGACTGCTGGAAACTAGATAATCCAAGTCTTAATCATATTCCTTTTATGCTTAAGCAAGTCATCGATCGATAGATTGAGTTTAAAGAAAAGGGGTAGAAAATAGAAGGAAGTCTCAATGATGAAATAAGTAGACGCCTTTGTGAAACCCAACTTCAATCTCAAATAAGGGATACCACATCAACTTTGTGATTACTTGACATAGTAATCCGAATCTTTAGCCATTTGTCGTTTTAGTGAATCGTATTCAGATCATTTTTAGTGTTATGTATCGTGTTTGGTGTGTTGTTAAAATCAATTAACGTTCACAGGATTTTACAAGTCTATGATTTAAACCGTAAAAAGAATCAACTTTTATGGGATTTGACTAAATCAAGAAAAAACCATGAATAAAAAATTGTTGATGGTGAAATCAATGTTGAAATTGAAGTACTTGAGCTTTTATTATTGATTTGTGAGCTTAAAAGGACTAACAGTGCAAAACTGGTTAACTTGGAAGGGTTAAAGGTTAAATGATGTGAAATAAGGACCAACGGTGCAAACTTAAATCAACTAGAAGGGTTAATAAACAAAGAAAGGACTAATGGTGTAATTGTAATAACCTTTCTGGGACTGCATGTGCCATTTTCTAATTCTTGTTAATTAATGCACCAAATTCCCTTTTTTTAATCGTCTTTTTCATTTCAATGTTTATAAAAATGTACACGATCGTAATTCTCTTCTTACAGACACATACGGTTATCGTCGGTTCAATGTGAATATACCACCATGATCGAAACGAGTTCCTGATCGTAATGGTATATGAAAGAAGTCCCGTAGTAAGCCGACACTCAAAACTGAAAAACCCAAAAATTACTTAGTTGTTCGGTTCACACTATCTTCTTAGTTGTTCGGTTGTCACTATCGTCTTAGTAGTTCGGTTCATATTCGAAAACAAGTTATCCGGTTCCAACAAGAAGTCTAGTTGTTCGGTACTCAAAGGAATCTAGTTGTTCGGTTCTCATAAGACTCTAGTTGTTTGATTCTCATAAAAAAACTAGTTGTTTGGTTGCAAGTTGTTCGGTTCCACAATACTCCAAAACATACATCCTTGTCCTTCATCTTCTTGCAAAAACACCAATACGAACTCCTTCCTTCTTGCTAGAAACTAGGATCTTGTTTCCTTTTCTTTTCAAATGAGGACCATAAAGATGATAAGCACTCGTCAAAAATCTCAAATAAGCTTGAAACCTTACAACTATAAAATATGCCGTTCCATAGAAATCAGCTTGTAAACACGTTTGTGTAAACACAAATTTCAAACTTACAAAAAAAAGAAAAAGAAACAAATTTGTGTAAATACGAGGACCACAAATGTTTTTGACTTTCAAACATACACAAATTTGTGTAAACACATTTATGACATGAAAAGAAACAAAACCCAAATAAAAATAAACTTAAAGAAAAAATAAGAAACAAATAAGCTTAAAGAAAAACTAAGCTGAAACCAACAATAAGCTCAAATAAGCTCACAACAAAACCACAAACACAACACGCTCGAATATAATACACTCCCGGTTAGCTCTTGATACCAATTGTACACAATAAGAAACACTAGCTAAACTCGATCCGGAGGTCAGGGAGGATTAAACAAGAACTTAGACATTTTATTTAGAAAGAGAAAAAGGAAAGATGTGTATGTGTTTTAGAGAGAGAAAGAACACACACATACACTTTGGTGAAATGATACAAATGAATCCTCACCCCTCCATGGAAGTATGGAGGGGGTATTTATAGGTCAAGATAAGGGAAACTATTCCAACTTAACAATTCTAGTCCCTGTGAGTCTTGCCTAATGATAACTAATGTAATTCCGGATAAGTCAACATATTTTAAGGCTAACAATGCCAATGCTTCCTACCTATTCTTGTCCGAGTTTATTTCAAATCCTTATGCTTTTGTGGAGCAGTTATTGTCAATGAAGCCTCGATCACTTTGATCTTCGAAGGCTCTTTGAAATTTGCCTGTGTAGGTTTTGTTTTTGACTATCTGTGTGGTTTGTACCCATGGCTTTTTTGAATGGCTATCAATTGTTGACCCATTTATGAGCGTTTATTAATTGTACTAGGCTCAGGTGTGGCCTGTAAGTTCTTGCTTTTTGTTAGCATTATTGAACAAATGTTTGTTTTCAGATAGGGGGTTGCGACCCACCCTACTTTTCGCATAAGAAGGTCTTGATTAGGACATTTGAGAAAAGTTAACGTGAGTTCAAGTGATATTGGAAGGCTTATGTGTGGCCTTTTGTCACCCCTCTGAATGTTGAAACTTTTATTAACTTCTTACCTTTAACGTGAATTTAGGTGTTGTTCTTGAAAGGGTCATGTATGGCCCTTCTTCACCCCTTCGAACATTAGGCTATATGAATAACTATCTTCCTTTAACGTGAATTTAGGTTTTGTTTTATGAAAGGCTCATATATGGCCCTTCTTCACCCCTTCAAACGTTAAGCTATGGTAATAAAGTTTGTACTCTAAAGAAATCCGTTTCATTGATAGTGTAAAAAGATTTACATCATTTCAAGTATGAAACTTCTTAGTTTGCTACACATTAATAAGGATTTAGAAGAATTAAACAAGAAAAAACAATTTTTTTTACAAATAGTAATTTCTATATGTAGAACTTAGGCAGGTTTGACCCGTTCCATGTTCGATAAATTGGGGAACCAGATAATGTTTCTAGTTTGTAGGCTCCATATCCATAGGCTTTCTTCACTATGTAGGGCATCTTTCCTTGGAATTCTGCTTTGCTCGCACTGTTAAGCCTGAGTACGTATGTGCCTGGTTTGAAGGTGGATGGGCGAACACACTTGTTATAGTATCCTTCTAGCTTCTGTTTATAATGGGCTTCTTTAATCGAAGTTATCTCCCTTCTTTCTTCGAGTATATCCAGGTCTTCCCTGCGTCTTTTCTCATTTTGTTTAGGGTCAAAATCCTGAATCATTCTTGTTTCTATGATTATCTCTATGGGGATCACGGCTTTGGAACCATATACTAAGCTGAAGGGAGCTTCTTCGTTGCTGGACTTTGGAGTTGTTTTGTGTGCCCATAGAACTTATGGTAGCTCGTCAACCCATCCCTGGTGGGTCTTCCCTAACCTGCGCTCCATTCCTTTGACTATTTCTCTGTTTGTTACTTCTACCTGCCTGTTTGCTTGGGGGTGATAGACTAATGTGAGGGATTGAAGTATTCTGAGTTTTTGGCAAAAAATATGGAACATGCCTTCCGTGAATTGCTTGCCATTATTTGAGATTATAATTTGGGGTGTTTCAAACCTGCATACTATGTGTTCCCATACGAATCTCTCCACATGCTTCCCCATTGTTGATGTTAGTGGCTTCGCTTCAACCCATTTTGTGAAATAGTTAATGGCTACTACTAGGAATCTTGCGCCTCCTAGTGCTATTGGCAATGGTCCTACGATGTCGATTCCTTATTGTGAGAAAGGACATGCTGACATTATGGATATCATCTCTTGCTTCGGCTTTCTGGGTATTGGAGAATAAATTTGACAGGTTTCACATATCTGGATCAAAACCTTAGCATCTTTATGCATTGATGGCCAGTAATATCCCATTGTTATGATCTTTGACACAACCGACAGTGGACCTACGTGCATTTCACATGAACCTTGATGTACTTCTTGGATGATGCTTTTGGCCTGTGTTTCTCTTACATATCTTAACCATGGCGACAAGTATGATCTTCGGTATAGCATTCTGTCTATTATCCTGTATAACGGATCTTTTATTCGTAGCTTTCTTGCTTTTTGTAGGTCATCTGGGAGTTTGCCCCACTGTAGGTACTCCCAGATAGGTATCATCCAACTATCTTCTTTTTCCTGTGTTACGTCTGTAACTTCCCTTTACGTGATTGACTTGTCTTGTATAACCTCTACTAAGACTTCTTTAGCAAGCTTAGAGAAGGTCATCGAAGCCAGTTTACTTAGAGCATCTGCCTTCTTGTTTTGGTCTCTTTTGATGTGTTCTATCGAGTGGCAGGGGAAGTTAACTAACAATTTCTTTGCTTTCTCTAGGTATTGCTTAATAATGGTTTGCCTTGCCTCGAAGAGTCTATTGACCTGGTTGGCCACTAATTGAGAATCTAAGAAGATTGTTAGTTCTTGGACTTTCATTTCATTCGTTATACGTAGGCCTGCTAGTAGTGCTTCGTATTCTGCCTCATTGTTAGTGGTTTCAAATTCGAACCTTAGGGCATAGGTGTATTCTTTCCCTTCTAGGCTGACTAGTATTAGACCTGCTCTGGAGCGATCAGAGCTTGAGGCTCCATCAGTGAACAATTTCCATGCTTTTTCCAGCTCTGGTTCTTTTCTTTTAGCTTCTTCATCCTTTGCTCCTTCCTTTTCCTTTGAAGGTGTTTCAGCTAGGAAGTCGGCCAATATCTGTCCCTTGACTGAATTTCTTCCTCTGAATTCGATCTCATGCTCTCCTAATTTAATAGGTCATTTGGCTATACGCCCTGACTTTTCTGGTCTAGCGAGAATCTGTTTTATTGGTTTATCGCTTAGGACCTGAATGAGGTAAGCTTAGAAATATCTTCGGAGTTTCCTGGCAGCATATACGAGGGCTAGTATTAGTTTTTCCAATTCTGGATATTCTAACTTAGCTCCCTGTAGTGTTCGGCTTACAAAGTACACGGGAACTTGTTTCTTGCCCCTCTCTGCCATCAATACTGCACTTATACTTTCTTCTGAGGCTGCGAGGTATATTATTAGGGTTTCGCCTTTGATAGGTGCAGTTACCGTTGGTAGTGCTTCTAAAAGCTCTTTCATTCTTCGAAAGGCCTCGTCAGCCTCCGTTGTCCATTCGACCATTTTTCCACTTGTGCAGCTTTTAAGTGTTCGTATAAAAGGAAGCGTTTTATCTACTCCTTTTTAGAGAAAATGATTCAGAGCTTCCAGCTTTCTATTGAGAATTTGTATCCCGGTGACTGATTTAGGAGGTTATAGGTCTGAGATCGCCTTTACTTTCGAAGGACTTGCCTTGATTCCTTACTTGGTGATGAGGTGTCCTGATAATATTCCTTCTTCTACGCTAAAAGAACATTTCTTTAGGTTGAGTTTCAGGTTGATTGCTCGGAGCCCGTTGAGAGTTTCCTTGATACCAGCGAGCATTTCTTCCTCAACATTACTTTTTATGACTATGTCGTCTGTGTTAACCTCCATGTTTCTTCCCAATTGGTGGTTGAACACTTTGTCGATTAGTCTCTGGTAAGTTGCGCCATTGTTGGTGAAAGTATGTGGTATATACCCCCTTGTGGATGATAGGTGAGGATTCCCCCAGTAAGGGGGATTACCAATCTGGGTCTGGAAAGGGAAATTCAGAGTTTGCCCATTGACAAGGCCCGCAGATGGTTGGGAGTAGGGGTTAACATGAATAGGCACAAGTCCAGTAGGTGTATGCAAACTACTAGGTATGAAAGGTTGGGCATGGTGTGAGAGAAGCGTACCGTTAGGAGGGAGATTCCCCCTATGTTAGTCGAAGGTTGGTGGCCTCCGTGTACGGAGGTCAAAGAGGATCATAGGGGTTGACCGCTTTTGTTCTTCCCAAGTGAACCACCAAGAGTAGGGGAAGATTCACTCCCTTATTTTCATCTTCTCTTGTTTCAATCTCTGAGGGCCTAATACCTTCAGCATTTCTTCCTCTCCTGCTTCCCTCCCTGTTCGATGCTTCCTCAAATTCTACAACTCTTTCTCGCTGACTACGGACCATAGTATACCTTAGTCGAAGGGTTGGAGTAGCTTCCTTGTTGGGCTCAGGTCTTGGTTCCATCTCTCGCTCTCCATCGTAGTCCTCACTGAATTATTCAAGTTCAGTTCAAAGGTCTTCATTACGTATCTGCCTTCGTCGTTCTCTTAGAAGAGATTCAAGGACTTCATAATTTGCCTCCACAATAGCAGGGATAATCATAGGATTAGGATTAGCCAAAGTGGAAGCACGATATGCAAATGGCGTGTTTTCAGGAGTAGTGGCGGCAAACACGGTAGTAATCACAGGTGGTCTTTCACTGGTGGTGTTATTTGGTATCTGAGGTTATTTGACTTGGTCAGAACGGGACTAATTGTTGTGGGTCCCACGGATGGCACCACTGATTATGCAAATATGGGCATGATTAGGCTTCGAAAGGATTGAAGAGTTCTTGTGATGGTTGTTGGATTGCCAAGTCTTGGATAACCTGTGTTAACATAAATGGAAACACTACGTTAAGTGAAGCACAAGGGGTGTCCCTACGAATCACCTCTAGCGTAAGAGTAAGTATGTGCTTTGTAGCATAAATTAAGGTAAAATGAGTGTGTATGAAAGTGTTCGTCATACCTGGAGACCTGACCATCTATCTATAGGAGTGAAAATAGGATGGACGAGGCCTAGCACAAAAACTGATGAACGTAGGGGTGTCCCACGATTTAAGGGGTGATTGCAGGAACTATGTATGACGATCTCTACCTTGGCGAGAAAGCCTTGGTAGAGAGGGAGAACGTGGGTTTTAACTTAGCCAAACCTTTGCCCTAGTTTCATTGAAGACCTCCCGCAAAGGGTGTAGGCCTTCGCATGGCGGATTCCCATACAAGTAATCATCTCGAAGATGATTTTACGCCACTCAAAACTATTCGAAGACCCTATAGTGTAATTAGGAAGAGGATCCCATTCGAGCTCAAAGGGGAGACCTTCGATTCAAAGAGGGGGTACATCATTAACTCACATTTGTCTTGTGAAACAGTACTCCTATATTGTTAACCGAAAATGGACATATTTAGAATGATAAATCATTCAAGGATTAAACATGCAAATATAGGATAACAATTATTACATGAATGAAAACAAATACCAAGTATCTTTATTCATCAGAAAATAAAATTGTTTTATAATCGCAATTATCCAAATACTAATATTACATAGATTTACATGAGACCACTAGCTGGAAGCATTCTAATATTCTTAGTATGTTCTTAATGCTTTGGAAAGGCTAATGCTTTAGTAAAAGGATCAGCTAAGTTGTCATCTATGTAAACTTTTTCTAGCTTTATGTCGCCATATTCAATAACCTCACAAAGGTAGTAAACTTTGGCATGAAAATGTCTAGCACCTTTAGTGATTCCTTATTCATTAGCTATAACAATTGCTCCAGTATTATCATGATACATATTTATAGATTCTTCAATTGTGAGAACAACACCCAACCCATATATGAATTTTCTAACCCAAACGGCTTCCTTAGAAGCATCATAAGCAGCAATATACACAGCTTCTGTAGATGAAGTTACGAAGATGCTTTGCACTCTTCCAGTCAACAACACCTCCGTTTAAAATGAATACATATCCGGTCTGAGACTTGAGGTCATCAGCATCCGTCATATATCCAGCATCAGTGTAGCAAGAAATCCTGAGCTCTCGTTTTATATCACCTTCGTAAACACGAAACATATCCTTAGTATTCCTGAGATACTTCAGAATGTTCTTAATAGCAGTCCAGTGAAGATCACTTGGATTTTGTTGAAATCGGCTTGTTATGTTCTGAGCGAACACAACATCAGGGCGAGTACATCTCACAGCATACATAATCGAACCTACTACCGAGGCATATGGCACATTCTGCATGCGCTTCAATTCAACGGGTGTTGAAGCACCTTATGATTTACTCAATCTTAGCTTTTCTTTCATGGGGATACTTCCACGTTTGGAATTCTCCATGTGAAATCTCTTTAAGATTTTCTCAATATAAGCACTTTAACACAAACCAATTAACCACCATAATCTGTCTCTGTAGATCTTGATTCCAAGAATATATGCAGCTTCACCTAAATCTTTCATAGCAAAACACCTTCTAAGGTAGGATT
>BQNB010167322.1:0-14013 GCA_026074375.1 Tanacetum coccineum
GATTTCAGCCCTTGACTTTTTGTAATACAACTTGAGGTTTGGCAGTTTTAGTCCCTCAAGTTATATTTTTTATTTGGTTGACTTTTGACTTTGTCGGGGTTGACTTTCTGACTTTGACTGACTTTGGCTTCAATTTGACTTTGTCTTTTCCATCTCGTGCTTGGTTTGGCCGTTTTTGGCTTTCTTTTTGAATATCCGTTCCTGCATAATTCAAATGCAAAACATACAAATACAATGTATCTTTGGTACGTTTTTAGTCTTTTGAGTCCGTTTTTAATGGAAAATGGTATATGATTTAAATGTGTGTACTCATTTCAACTCAACCATAGATCAACTTATTTTCATAGTCGTAATTCAAGATGAATCAAGACTCAAAGCAACAACTTATTAGGCCCTTGTGACTTGATTTCTAAATGTAACTTGATTTTAAAGAACGAAATTTTAACTGTAGAACTTTTTGCAACATCTTCATCATCATAATCATAAGTTCTTAAAGCTAGGAATGCGTTGCTTAGTTTGAACACCTACCTAGGCCTCGCTCCCTAGTAGGATATCACAACCAATGACCGGTGTTCTTAGTTTGAAAACCCACCCCGTTGCTAGCGTAGTGGGAAATCACATCAACACCTTCTTCCTAATATGGCTAAGGATAGGTCTTTATTAGTAAAACCTTGGTCTTAATTATGATTGTTTTAATTGTTATTCCGCGTTAATCATGATTATGATATCCTAGATGAGTCAGATCCTTTGACTCAACAGATCATAATGATGTAAACGTTAGGGTTAGATTCGCGTTAATTCATGATTTAGGGTATGGTAGATTTTTGGGTCGTGTTCAACGAATGATATCTTGATGATAAAAACGAGTATTGATATGTTTCTTGAGTCTATGAATAAGATAAAAGAGTCTAATTTCCATAAAATCCGGCCTCGAAAGTTTTTAAGGTTAGGAAGTCATTCAAATGTTGGTTACACTAAAAGTTGTCAGATCAGTAAATACGGGTCAGATTTAGGTCATGTTTGTGAGGGTAAAACCTATACTTAAAAATAGAATTAAGCTTAGCCCTTCTACAGTAGTTAATTTTCATATATCTATGAATAATCCTGTAAAAATTAGCCTCTGAAATCATGTCTAAGTATGGTAGTTAGAGGGATATATTTTGGTGTGCAATCTGATCCGAATTAGAACAGCTTTGAGGTTTGATTTTATTTGAGATAGTTGCACATGTAATGAATACTTGGGAATCACAAGATAGTTAATATACTCATAAATGAACATGGTTGATTTTTTGTATAAATTATGAAGGTCATTAAGTAAGGTTTTGAGCACGTAAAGAGACACTAAAATTCTGCAATTCCAATTTAATTATAAGTAGCTAGTGTAAAGTGTTAATGAAGTGGTTAAAGTTGGGCATGGTGTTGGGTGTCCAATGGGATAAATTAAACATCAATGACATCCATCATATGTAATTGTTAACATGGACTTGAGATTTTAGCTTGTCGCTGTTTCTAACACGTTTGTGTTTGTATTGTGTAGCTTGTGTTGATATTGTTTGGAAGCTGCTTGTGCATCAGGTGAGTTTCATAGCCCCTCTTTTCTTATGATTTATTAGGGTGGAAATGATGCAAAGTGTTTGGAAATGTTTTGATTACTGTGATAATGTGTTGTCAAAGATGCATGGACTATACGTGACTATTGTATGTTGTGTGCTGCATGTTTTGTGATGTGATATTAAGAATTGTGAACTAAGTCAGGGGGATCACCTGCGGGTATCCATGGCCTGTTTAGTGGAAGGTTATTGTTTTTATTATGGCCTAGCGGGTAGGATGGTTACTTTGAGAGTAGCCAAGGGCGGGGCTAAAGGGGTAACCAACGGGGACCTTGGTTACGATTGAGAGTCTTATAAATCGTTACTGGGAATCGTGTATTGGATTGTATTGGATCTTGATTTTGGTGGATTGTTATTGCTGCAAAGACTATATGCTAGTTCATTTTTGTCATGTTAACATTTTCTTTATTATCACTAGTAATGTGCAGTTTAGGATTTATATCGTGTCTTAAAACCTATACTTCACCAACATTTATGTTGACAATTTTTAGCATCATTTTCAGTTAAGTATCATGATGATAAGAGGTGTTAGGAAAGAGTGCGTGAGAGCCCTAGGCATTGCTTGTGGATTATCTTTCTGTCTTTTCATTTATGACATTTATTTTGCTTGGAATTATTGTTTGTTGGGTTGTTAGTTTGGATTATGTTGTTTCTTACGACAAAAAATTACTTTTGTAATGCAAGCTCCTTTATCTTGTTGTTGGGTATTGTCATGACAATAGTGTCCATTTGATTATTCCTTCATTTTAGTATTTCTCTATCTTAGACTCCATTGTGTTGTTGATTTTTTTGGGGATTCCAATGATGTTACACCTCGTGTTTCCGCCTAGGCGGGGTGTGACACTCGGCCCTTGTTGATGCGGTTACTGCCGCATTACCATCACCTCCACTACCACCACTACCACCATCTCTATACATACCACCACCTGTTGACCGTAGGGATGATATTCCCGAGTTCGAGTGGCCACCTCACAAGAGGTCGTGTTTGTTTGCTCTAGGCCTAGGTATGAGGGACGGTCAAGAGTTTCTACTGCTAGACCTACTTAGAGGTGTGGGGTAGACTATGGGTTTGTCAGGCAACCTTAGATGCTAAAGAGAGACGAAGAGGGATTAGAGAGGTTGGGTATGGTATTAGGGATACTTGGGTGGAATTGGCAGAGGCAATTCCTGAGATACCTATAACCGTGGGAGAGGTCAATACTAGGGTTACAGAGCTTGCTGATCTCATAAGCATGATTCGGTTAGGGAATTATAGCTTACTAAAGGAATGCTCAGGATAATTAGGACTCGCATATCACAGCGAGTCACTATGGACTCGCAGCGGGTCGACTTGCTTATGGAGGATAGGATAGCTCATCAGGAGACAGTACTGATTGTAGAGGAGGAGGCCTATGCTTCCTGAGAGGCTTGGGCTCATGCGATAGGATTGAGTTAGGTGATCCATTATGAGCTTTAGACATACTCTGAGCAGGTATATGCACACGAGTCCCAGCTCTATGCACATCAGACACAGCTACAGTTGCAGGGTACTCTAATTCAGACACAACACCAGGTACATGAGACTCGCTCTCAGATGCAGCAGGCTGAGATGGCAGAGCTTCGAGAGACTGGCTGTAGGCGTCAGGCACAGATAGTAGAGACTCTCCGTGTGATGAGCGACATGAGACGAGAGATGGGTGACATGCAGGTCGAGTTGTTAGCACTACGAGAGCAGCAGAGGAGAGCTAGACAACTAGGACCAGATGTTAGAGTTCCAGAGCACAGGGGAAAGCTATAGAGATTGCGAATATTCCATCTAGTTTTTGTGTCATTTACTTTGCTAGGCAATTGTTCAGCATGTTAAGGTCTTAGGGGTTCTCCCCGCTAGCATAGCCTTAGATCTTTTGTATTGTATTTTGTGTACCAAAAACTATTTCATGTAAAATTTTCCAAGTTATGAATGAAATAGATATGTTATGTTGTACTATATACCTCTCTTGTGTTGTCTCATCTATAAATTATTGTATGTATTGTCATGACCTCACGTTTTGTCTCTTGTGATTTAGACGAATCATGGCACCTGTGACAAGACGAGGACCGAATACCCCTCCTAACAACACCAACCCAAACTACATGACCCCAGAATCCGTTCAAGCTATGATTGATCAAGCTCTTCTGTGAAACTCCACCAATGGAGATGGAAGCCACAGTTCACACGAGGATAACCAAAGGAATGTGCAAACTACACGCCTTTGTTTTTATGCTGACTTCATGAAATGTCAACCTTTGAACTTTAAAGGAAATGAAGGCGTTGTCGGTTTAACTCGGTGGATTGAAAAGATGGAATTAGTTTTCAATATCAGTGGTTGTGCTATTGAAAATCAGGTTAAGTTTGCCACCTGCACTCTGTTAGGGGCTGCTTTGACTTGGTGGAATGGTCAGATAAGAACCTTAGGTCCTGATGCATATTCAATGACTTGGGAAGTACTCAAGAAGAAAATGACGGACAAGTATTGTCCGCAGGGTGAAATCAAGAAACTAGAAATCGAGTTGTGGAACCTAAAGGTCAAAGGGAACGATGTCCCAACATACACTGAACGTTTCCAAGAGCTAACCCTGATATGTACCAAGTTTGTTGCTAATGAAACTGAGAAGGTTGACAAGTACATCAGTGGACTCCCTGATAACATTTATGGAAATGTGAAGTCTTCCAAACCCAAGACGTTGGATGAGACTATTGAGTTGGCCAACGACTTGATGGATCAGAAACTCCGCACCTATGCGGAAAGGAAAACTAACAACAAAAGGAAGGCTGACGATTTATCCAGAAACAACCATGGCCATCAACAACAACCCTTCAAGAGACAGAATGTCGCCAAGGTCTACAATATGGGGTCGGGTGAAAAGAAGCCATACGGTGGATCTTTGCCCAAGTGCACCAAGTGCCATTTTCATCACAATGGCCCGTGTACTCAGAAATGCCACAAATGTAACAAGGTAGGGCACTTTGCCTGCGACTGCAGAGGTTTTGGCAACGCAAATGTTGCTAATGCTCAGAAGGACAATAGGGCAGTTCCCAAGGGGAATGGCTGTTTTGAATGTGGAGCTCCAGATTTATTTCAAGAGAGAATTGTCCAAATGAAGAATAAGGATGGAGGAAATGGAAATGCACAAGGCTGGGTTTACGCAGTTGAAAATGCGGGGCGGAGAAGAATGGGAATGCATCGAGGAACCCGGACTCCAATGTCGTCACGGGTATGTTCCTCTTAAACAACCACTATGCATCTATCTTATTTGACACTGGTGCCGATAGAAGCTTTATATCTACTGCGTTTAGTTCCTTGATTGACATCGTCCCAACTCCATTAGAAAATAGTTATGACGTTGAATTAGCTGACGGGAAAATAGTCGGGATAGATACTATTGTACGGGGTTGCACTTTAAATTTCTTAAACCATACGTTCAACATAGATCTAATGCCGTAGAAGGGGTAGTTTCGACGTTTATTATCGGTGGATTGGTTAAGAGGTATCAGCCGTGATCGTTGTGTGATGAGAAACTTGTTCGAATTCCCTTGAGAATGAAACCCTTGATATTTTAGTTAGGTAACAAAGGTAAACAACGGCAGGGGAATCTCGGTTGGAACATTATTCATGTTCAAAGGCTCAAGAGTACTGGCGGGAAAGGATGTCAGATCTTTTTGCAACAATATCCACATGAAGGAGGAGGACAAGTCAGTAGGAAAGCAACTTAAGGAGTACCAATCGTTCAAGCATTTTTTTAGATGTGTTCACGAGGACTTGCCGGTGTCTTCCTCCAGGGCTCAGATAGTGGATTCCAGATCGACTTGATTCCTAGAGCGTGACGTATGCTAGAACATAGTTTATCGAATTGGACCGTCGTAATTGTAGGAATTGCCGGAAACGTATATGTCCACTGTTGGGCCATGTAGCACACCAAGGAATAACATGACTTATGGTTGTGGCTTATAAGGGAATTAGGGTGCTCAACCAAGACTTGAGGATTTAATGAAAACCCTAACGGAACCCTAGAACTAGTAATAAGCTTAACGGACCACTAATGGGCTTATTAAACCCAACAACTCACTATTGGGCCAAGCAGGCCCAACAGGCCGTAACCGTGGGGTCCACAACTTATTAATAAGCTCCTTGAGCTTATTAAGGAGTCTAATATACTTGTGGGACTTACATGAACCCCAATGTATATTAGAAACCTAATCGGACCCTTAATGGGCTTGACAACCCATTACCGTAGCTAAAAATGGGTCCATAAGCCACGAATAAGCTTGAACAGCTTATTTGTGAGCTTGTGCGGTTTATTGAGCTTATTATAGACTTAGATAAACTATTGGGCCTCTTGAAAATAAGCCCACACCTATAAAACCCTTAACGAATTCATAATGGCCCCAAAAGCCCATTATCGAGAGCTTATTTGCTTATGAATAAGCCAAACTATAAAAACAGCTTAATTATAATCCTAAGGACTTATTGAAACAAGGAAAATAAATTGAATCATGTGTAATGTACCATCCGGTAATTTTCGAAATTTTAAATGACTATTTTACCCTTTGACTTTTTGGGTCTGACTTGACTTTTTGACTTTTGGTCTTTTATTGTCACATAAAAGCGATTACCGCGTAACCGGTAAAATTTTCGGAACATATTTTAAATAATAAATCATATTTATTATTACATCTCTCATGTACAAGTTATTTTTAAATTATTTGACTTGAAAACGAAAAAAATATATGTTATTCCTGAGCTGACTTATCAAAAACGACCCGCTAAATCACGTTTCACGACCCGGACCCTAAAGCAATTTGATGTAAAACGATATTTCAGACAACTTTTTAGTTTTACCCGAGACTTGAAAACAAGCAGAAGAGGGCTAAAACAGCGTCGCAAAGTTTTAAAAACTGCACACAACGGGTACCGACACACAAAAATAATTAAATTTATTTTTAATTATCACTATTTATTTAATAAGAATATTAAATAAAATTACTTAATACTTTAATTATTTAAGCGATGTTGATAACGCGAATATCCGAGTTAAAACTCATTTTTATTTTAATCGAGTCACAAAATAAATAACAGATATTTATTTTAAATGTTATAAAAATATTTATGAAATATTATCAAATAAATACTCATCTTTATGGGAAGAATGATTTGAAAAACAATGGCGCAAGTTTCGTGTCCTGAATCGACCGTTAACTAGTTCAAATGAGTCCCAAATCGATAGTTATCAAAACTATGATTTTTGGTCCTTGTGAAGTATTTATAAAATTCACCCTCAACTTCTAAATACTTGTCATATTAAATACAACTTTTAACTATATATAAAGTTTAAACTATTATTTTTTCATTAGTATATCAAATAACCACACACACACAACATATATATCTCTCTCCCTCTCCCATATTTTTCGGCCGCCTGCCACCCCTCAGCCGCCGCCGCCTCTGGCTACCGGAAAACTTTTCCGGCGAGTCTCCGACCAAAACCAAAAATGATCCTCGTCGCTCGACTCGCGCCGCCCACCCCTCATCCTATTATCTATCTGATCCTCATACTCACGCGCCTCCACTCGCGCCGCCCACCCCTCATCCGGCCACCACAACAGCCGCCGCTGCCACCCCTTTTGCCGCCGCTGCCATCCACGTCCATCACCACCATAACACCACCATTATCACCATCATATCATCTCCATCTCTGCCACCCCATCACCTCCGAGAACACCACCACCGTCGCACCACCAAGGGTGCATTCTTACTTCACGCTCACCAAAAAGGGTGCTTTCGTTTTAATTAATAGAACGACCATCGGGGAGAGGGTGTGTTCGGTTTGATAGTCGCACCAACAAGGATGCGTTTGTTTTGGACAGCCACCCCAAAAGGGGTGCGGCTGGTTTTGTATTTCGCCGCCAAGGGCTGTGTTTGGTTGTTACGACACCAAAATGTGTGCGTTTGGTTTTCTTGTCGTGACATAGGGTGCGTTGGGTTTAGGGCAGCCATCACCAAGGGCGCGTCCTGGTGTGACACAAAAAAAATAAATAGCCACAAGGATGCCGTCGGTTTGGGTTTCGACACCAATTAGGGTGCGTTTAGCTGTGGCAGCCAACAAAAGGGGTGTGTTTGGTATTAAAAACAACCTACAAGGGGCGTTTGGTTTTGGGTTTAACAGCCCACAAAGGGGCGTTTAGTTGGGCAGAAAACAACATAAGGGGGTGTTTGTTTGGTTTGGCAGATTTGCCAAACGGGTGCGTTTGGTTTTGCACAAAGATCATCAAGGGTTCGTTGGTTTATACACTTGACCAATTATATAAACCACCGAGATTTTACAAAATATAAATCGGAAACTAAATGGTGGTTAAAGATAAATAAATGTGATATTACATTACTTTGTTTTAATATTATATATATAATTTATATATATAGATATATCTATTTAAAACACTCTAGTTTGATAGGAAAGTGAGAAAACATTAGCATTCATAATATGAGAAACGTCTATATAACTGAAAAGATCATGACGAAATTTATTAGATTTCCTATATTTAGTAATGTTTTTATAAAACCTCTATTATTTTAGAAACCCGTAAAAAGGACTACTTTACATTTTTAGAAGATATATAAATTATAACGTACAATAACTCGACAACGATAATAATTATACATTTACCAAAGAGACAACAATTTTAGCTACGATCCTCAATAGACGAAAGAATTAATTTATAAAATATATAGGATAAATTCCTGACGCGAAGGTAAAATCCTAAACTTTTTGTAAAAGCTTTACAAACATCTTTGTTTAATTCATAACTTTAAGACGTGTGTCTACTTTTATGCAAGGACTTTTTATTAATTAAATTGGTGTCGAAATATTTTGTTTTAATTATTTCCTCACGTTCCTTATATAATACCTGTAAAGTATTATATACTTCACATAAATCTTTGGATTGTCTATCTTCGTTATATAATTCACGGTACGAATTATATACTTGTTCATATTTTTATATGTAATATATACGGAAATATATTACACACTTTGCGTTTACTTTCGATTTATTTTATTTAACCAACCACCAAATTATTACAACTTGGGAATCTAAATCCTTATCAACGTGTCGCGTTGATGTAACCATTCATCGGGAAATCCAAATACATTATCCTAGGCTAGTGGGACTTAGCCGTTAAGATTAGTTGCAACTTCTTCTGGGCCTCGCGTCTTTCGGTTTATCCGGTTTGTGCTGTGTTTTAATACGTGCAATTCGTGCAAATCGTTTCTTCATCATCGAGTGAGTTAGTAGCACCCATGTTTTTACTTGTTTTACATATATTTTTGGGGTGAGAACATGCTTGTTTGCAAATGCGTTTACATGGTTGATTACAAATTGGTTGCATACTCATTTACATATCTCGCGATGAGATACATCACAAGTTTTTCACTTATGGATACTACAACTTTGATTTCATTCTAATGATTATGGATTAGCATAAGTTGCATGAACTGTTAATTAACTCACTTGAGGTGAGTTCATAGCCCCACTTTTTACAGTTTTACTGATTTACAAGTTTTGGGGTGGAAACATGCTTTGTTTTATAAATTGGACGCAAGTGGTTATTTTATTGATTACGTGTTTGCCTAAGTAGCAATAACCTATCTAAGCCCACTTATCATGAAACTTGTTTAATTTACAGGTTTTACTGCCCGGGTGTTCTTGGAGGGGACACCGGTAACGGGAGTAGATATTCTTTAAATAAATGCCCGGGTGTTCTTGGAGGGGACACCTGTGATGGGTATATATAAGTCTACGTCACAGCTTCATGAACTGTAAATCACTTGGAGGGTGAGCGCGAATGTTATGAAATAGATCTATTCGGGTGTGAATCCCCGTTCGGGTGATTAGCTATCACTGGGCAAACGAACGTTATAACATGTCGGATTACGATTGGTTGGGTCTACAGGGCCAACCATACATATACATGAATACTTGCGCGTTGTCTTGAATAAAGTGGCAATACATACTTTGAACAAAGGTGGTTCAACTATACATACGTTTTGGTGACTATTTGGGGATTTAAATGGTCATGCATGCTTTACAATTCTTGATTTTCTAAAAATCATACATACGTTTTGGAAGAACATTTAAGGATTTAAACGGTCATACATACTTTACGGAACCTTGGTTCAACATTTATACTTAAGCAAATCTATGAACTCACCAACTTTATGTTGACCTTTTTAAGCATGTTTTTCTCAGGTGAATTAGATGCTTGGATTATTTGATGTGCACTGGAGTCTAAATTTGACAAGATCTCATTCATGGATTACTACTTACATACAAATGATCAAATCTCGTTGGGTTGTTTTCAAGCTTTTCATTGTGATGAAATTATGGGACAAATGTTATATCAATTTCAAGGAAATCAACGAGATTACTTTTCAAACGACACATTTAGAGGTCGTTCTCTTGTATCTAGCGCTGTGTATTATGAAGTAACGCCCCTGGACACATTTCCGCTGCGACATATATTTTTGGGGGTGTTACATATAAACTCTTTTTGAAACCTTTCGGGTTAAAGTTATTGGGCTAACGAGCTCAATAAGCTTAAATAAGCTCACCCGAGCTTATTTTTCAGCATTAACAGTTTCATTAAGCTTAAATGAGCTTAATTAGAGCTTATGTGCTTTTAGAATGCTTATTGGACCATTAATTTGCTTAATGAACTTTAACGAGCCCACTAAGCCCAATAAGCTAAAATAAGTTTCATTCAAGCTTATTTATAAGCTGCTACGGCTTATATGGCTTATTGAAGCTTAATAAAACCTATTGTCACTTGTTAGAACTTAATTGGGCTTAAAATGTAAATTTTTACAAGTTAAGGGACTAAAAGTGTCAATTTGTAAACTTGAGGGTTAAAACTGCCAAAACTGATTTTATAAGTCTAGGGACTATTTTTGACATTCTAAAACTTAAAGGGCTATTTGAAAGTATACGGACCTAAAGTGTAAATTTTTTGTAAAATTGAAAGACTAAAGGTGTAAATGTAAAAACCTAAGGGTTTAAAATGTAAATATTATATTTTCATAAACATAAGGATTGTTCTTGTGAATATAGAAAACATAAGGGTATTGTATGGACGAAAGTGATTTTAATAAACACTTAACGAATTAGACAAGTTATAATATTTATCGGATGTTATACAAATTAAAACACGACTTAATAAATATGTATATTTATTAATAACGTTTATACATATATTTGAACGTGTGTAATCGTATACCTTCCCAAGAGCCAACAAGTAAAGACAAATACAATAAACATGTGCACCACCACACAAGTGATAACAGTATATATAAACTAGCACTTTATTGTAGTTTATGCATTAAGTCGTTAGCCTAAACTTGTAGACCAAGACTGGCCATATTTACTTAGGTATTTGACGGTGAGATCCAATTGCCATACTTAGATATAATTATCATTCACAGGGGACTACCTACTAAGGTGAGTTCATAGCCCCATGCTTTACAATTATTTAAATGTTTTACATCTTTGGGGTGAGAACATGCTTTGTTTTAAAAATTGGACGCAAGGGTACATTTTATACAATGATTACGTGTTTTGCTTAAGTAGCGATAACCTACTGAGCCCTTTATCATGAACTGTCAATTACTAGATTGAAGCGCGAGTGTTATAAATAGATCTATTTGGGATTGACGTCCCCGTTTGGGTGAGTAGCGCTCACTGTGCCGGTTTGCCAGACAACAAACGTATACCATGTCGGATTTGGGATGTTGCGGGTTAGAACATCATTCATGGGCATTGTTGGCAATTTATTGCATTCATACATGTCGAGCTTCAGTGTCATGAGCTTAGGAAAACCTAATTACTTTTTATAATGTTTGCATCTGTTGCTTAATCATACACATGGAAATCTTGCGGTCCTATAATTGATTTACATAAACCTATGAATTCACCAGCTTTATGTTGACGTTTTAAGCATGTTTTTCTTAGGTCAATAAGGCACGAGGTGCCCAGGTAATGCACCTAATCATTTTGTAGTGTATTATAGGTAAGACGCGGGGTTGTAACGTCTCATAGGGGGGGGGGGAATAGTTGGGAAGGCTCGATCAAGATCTAACAGAGATCTACATGTTTTTGAGAAAGATTCTTTTGTATTTTTAGTTTTATAGAAAGTAGTACAAATCATGTTTTGAGAGTTGGTTTGTGTTAACTAATTTAAGCAAAATAATAATCTAGTCCTATTGGTGATAAACATTATGAAAAAAATATTAGTTACATAATCATTTACTAATACTCTTTCGATTGCTTACTCTAATCCTAATAACTTTGTCACACTTGTGATGAACTGTGTAAATAATTCCTAAGTCAAGAACGTACTTACACGGGCTCGACCCGTTATTTAATATCCGTTAAAGCAACCACACAAGTAAGGTAGTATGAAGACTATTACAGGCCCACTAAGATGTATATTAAGAATTCAATTGAAAAGATCTTAAGAGGGATCAACCTAATTAGGGGTAAGGTAGTATGAAGACTGTTACCGATGGTATCCTTTTACACACTCGCGTTTCCCTAGACGTCTATGACAAATTTAAGGATCTTAAGGCTATTTTCTAAAGGCTAACACGCACATCCATCACAGAAGCAACAATAAAATGAATCTACAATCTAAGTTTTCTCATACAATCATAAGTAAAATACATGGGAGGTTTAAGCCTAGCATGTTACAAAAGAAAACAAGAACCATAAATCATACAAACAGCACATAGACATATTGAATGATAAAAGATAAACAATCCTTACTGTAATTAAAACATGGATTAAAGGTAGTTACAATAGGGTTTTGAGGCCTTAAAGACGACCTAAAAGCTGCTAGAATGATTAGGGTTCATCTCCTAAAAGTTATACAAAGTTACATACTTAAAACCCTAAAATCGGTTTTGTATATATATGGAAAAATGACAGACGACGGCGTCCGCTTTGTAAAGCCATGACGCCGTTGACCTACGTCGATGGTTCCTAGATCCACTTTTAAGGCGGCTACGCTCTAGTACACAGCCAGCACCAAATCCGTTGACGCCCGTCACTTTAAAAATCACAGACGCCGTCGCTTTATGTAGCGACGCTGTCTCCACGCTCTGTATGCATGGTTCTTCAGATACATAGTGTAGCATGTCAAGTCTTGTATTGTTGTCTTCACCAAATGAGCCTAAGTGAGTGTATTCCCCAAACGTCATCCAAGTGCTAAAAACCTGAAAAACAAACGATTAGCACATAATCAAACTGGGTCTATTTGCATGATTTCGGGGGTTAAATGACCTGACTAGTGTAATAAAAAAATGTCACCTCATCAAATACTAACCAACACTATGGGATTTGCTTGTCCTATAAGTAAATAGGCTTTTCTACTAGACAATAGCAATATTATGAGCATTTAACCTACTCTTTATAAAGAGTTTAACCAACACAACCTCTAGACCTCGTAATAATAGCACCGAAAGTCGATATACTAGCACCTCACATAAGTGTTTGGATTCTCTCTTTCTCTCGGATGTATAATAAATTATAACAATTATGGGAAATAGAAAATTAATACTCATTACCTGTCATAGCATATAAATTACCATAGACTTGGTAAAGGATCAAGCTTACACTGCTAGGCGCAAGTACTAGTCATTATTATCAAAGAGGTCTTTAAAAAAAGGGTTTGGGGTGTAGTTGTAATGATAACATAAATGGAACAAAACAGATGGGATACCATATAAGGGAGTGACTTTTAGGTGAATTCGGAGGTGAAAGAGTTAGCTAATTACTTATAAGAATACACGTTGGTTGGGTTGCTAAGCCAAAGACTCGGACAAAATATACAAACTCCACAAAACTCTACATCAATATCTTTATTTTTCTTCTCTTGAATCTTATGATAAACATAAATATAAGCAAATGGCCCCGTACATTTTTTTTCAACTATTTTTATATATAAAATTTTTTTGCAACTTTTACTATGCCATCGCTAAACTATAATACATCCATAGGGAATAATTAGATAATGCACCCCTACACTTGAGTTTTAGAACTCATAATTACAATCTAACTAATGACCCGATTTGAGGTAGATCAAAATAACATGGAGCTTATTGAGCTCTATTGGGGGTAATAAATTACTTATTCCCCAGTTTTTCATAAGATGAATACTACCATGAATCCCAATCGTCCTAAAACAGTATTTACAAGGATAATGACTTAGCAACCGTGTACTCAAATAATTAACTTGGGTTAAAACAATAATGTACTAAAGGTGAGTACATATAAGGTAGGCTAAGGCGATTTGGGTGTAACAATTGGTTCATGAGTGACAATGCTCTTCATTAATAG
>BQNB010167323.1:0-13293 GCA_026074375.1 Tanacetum coccineum
CTATAGCCCAACCTTGG
Organism: Tanacetum coccineum; assembly: GCA_026074375.1. NCBI lineage: Eukaryota > Viridiplantae > Streptophyta > Magnoliopsida > Asterales > Asteraceae > Tanacetum > Tanacetum coccineum. Next base: position 18 of record BQNB010167323.1, read on the forward strand.
GAAGATTTTAAGAAGCTGCTAATTAAGGAATATTGTCCTGATGATGAAATTCAAAAGCTTGAAACAAAATTCTGGAATCATAAGATGGTTGGGTCAAATATTGACGGGTATACGGCTAGATTTCATAAGTTGGCAAGGTTGGTGCCACACATGGTTACCCCAGAGAACCAGCGTGTCAATCGCTACATTCGGGGTCTGGCTTCCGAGATCAAGGCACATGTTACTTCATCCAAACCTACTACTATTCAGAGTGTTGTTAGTATGGCCAACCGTTTGACCACCGGTGGTATTAAGGATGGGATTTTTAAGAAATAGGAAAATGCTGGAAACATAAAGAGGTCAAATGATCAGAACAAGAATCGAGGAAGGGATGATAGGAACAAAAGACAAAGAATTGAAAGGAACTTTGCTCTGACTGCTCCAGAGCAAGGACAAGGGCAACGTTAGTATGATGGTCAACATCCGAAGTGTGCAAAATGCAACTTCCATCATTCTGGTAACTGCCCTGTGTGTGGTCGATGTAACTAAGTGGGACACTTTACCTGATACTTCATGGGTAGAGCTACTAATGAAAGACCAAGACCAACTTGTTTTGAGTGTGGGGATCCAAACCACTTTAGGAGGAATTGCCCAAGCATAAACCGAGTCACTACCGCAGGAGGAAATCGCCCAAACCCCGTGCTAGCAATCGAAGCAAAACCCAACCCGGGGAACAATAAGAATCGAGCACAAGGTAGAGCCTTTTCCCTAGGTGTTGCTGAAGATCCATAAGACCCGAACGTTGTGACGGGTACATTTTCTCTAAACGGTCATTTTGCTATAGTTTTGTTTGATTCTGGTGCTGATTATAGCTTTATATCTACCAACTTCTTACCATTGATTAACATGAAACCTAGTGTCATAAGCCTCGGTCATGAGATCAAAATAGCTAGCGGCCTTAAAGTAGTAACCAATATGATTGTTCGTGATTGTAGACTTGAACTAGAAGGTCATACATTTATCATCGATTTGATTCCTTTTGGTCATGGTAGTTTCGACGTGATCGTAGGAATGGATTGGTTGTCAAAGCTTAGAGCTAAGATAGTTTGCTTTGAGAAAATAGTCCAGATTTCGTTATCCAATGGAGAGAATTTGGAAGTTTATGGAGAACTTTCCGAAGGGAAGCTGAAACAGTTGAAGACCATGAAAGTGAACGAGCTGAAACTCGAAGATATCCATGTCGTACGTTAATTCCCTGGTGTGTGTCCGGAAGATTTATCGGGTTTACCCCTATCTCACGAGTTTCGCATAAATCTTATTCATGGAGCTATGCCTGTTGCAAAATCACCTTATCGCTTGGCACCTACGAAAATGCAAGAACTGTCTAACCAACTTAAAGTGCTCCAAGAAAAAGGTTTCATACGACCTAGTTCTTCACCCTGGGGAGCCCTGTTGTTGTTCGTAAAAAAGAAGGATGGTTCGTTCCGCATGTGTATAGACTATCAAGAGTTGAACAAGCTAACTATCAAGAACCGCTACCCCCTTCCTAGGATCGATGATTTGTTCGATCAGTTGCAAGGGTCATGGTATTTTTCAAAAATAGACCTTTGATCTGGCTATCATCAGTTGAGAGTACACGAAGAAGATATTCCCAAAACTGCATTCAGGATGATGTACGGACATTTTGAATTCACGGTCATGCCTTTAGGTCTAACTAACGCCCCCGCGGTGTTCATGGACCTTATAAACCGCGTATGTAGGTCGTATCTTGACAAGTTTGTCATTGTCTTTATTGACGACATCTTAATTTATTCAAAGTCTAAAGAGGAGCATGAAGTTCACCTGAAATTGATATTGGAGTTGCTTAAAAAGGAGAAATTGTTCAAGAAATTCTTGAAATGCTAATTCTAGCTACAAGAGGTTCATTTTCTCGGACATGTAGTGAACAGTGAAGGTATACATGTGGATCCCAGCAAAATTGAAGCAGTGAAAAATTAGAAGCCCCCGAAGGCCCAACCGAGATCCGTTCGTTCTTAGGATTGGCAGGATATTATAGGCGATTTATCGCAAATTTCTCTAAGATTGCAAAACCTCTCACCCTGTTGACTCAGAAAAACAAGAAGTTCGAGTGGGGTGATGAGCAGGCAAACACTTTTAAGACCTTAAAGGACATGTTGTGTGATGCCCCGATTTTGGAGTTACCTAAAGGACCAAATGACTTCGTAGTTTATTATGACGCATCAAACCAAGGTTTTGGTTGTGTGTTGATGCAGAGAAACAAGATAATTGCATACGCATCCAGACAACTCAAAATCCACGAGAAGAACTACACCACTTATGATTTAGAGTTGGGTGCAGTAGTATTTGCTCTCAAAACCTGGAGACACTATTTGTATGGAACAAAGAGTGTTATCTACACTGATCATAAAAGCCTTCAGCACATTTTCGATCAAAAAGAATTAAACAAGCATCAAAGATAATGGATAGAACTTTTAAGCGATTATGACTGTGAGATTCGCTACCACCCAGGTAAAGCGAACGTAGTAGTTGATGCATTGAGTAGGAAAGAACGAATGAAACCGAGACGAGCTCGAGCTATGAGCATGATAATTCACTCTAGTATTAATGCTAGGATACTGGAAGTTCAGAGCAAAGCTTCCAAGGGTGCCAAAACTCCAGCAGAAATGTTGAAAGGATTAGACAAACAGTTTGAGAGAAAAGAACATGGCGGATTGTATCTTGCTGAAAGAATTTGGGTGCCAGCTTATGGTAATTTAAGAACTTTGATAATGAATAAAGCCCATACTACAAAGTATTATGTACATCCTGGAGCAGACAAGATGTACTATGATCTACGAGACTTATATTGATGGCCCAGAATGAAAAAGGATATCGCTTTGTATGTTAGTAAGTGTTTGACTAGCTCTAAAGTCAAAGGAGAGCACCAGAAACCATCGGGATTACTTCACCACCTAGAGATTCCCAAATGTGTGGAAAACGTAGAGGGGGGGGGGGGGGGGGGTGAATACGTTTCTGATTAAAATCTAAAAACTTTTTATATCAAATGCCCAAACAATCGTGACTTAATAGGAAAAGTACTAATAATAGTCCATGACTATATCGAGTAAACACGCATAAACATCAAGCAATAACAGAAGCATAATTATAAAGTAAAGAAATAACTATATGTAAAGATAAAGCAAACTGAACACGATGATTTATAGTGGTTCGGTCACGAAGCTCCTCTCCGCCCTACTCCACTCCCCGAGTACCCAACTCGAGAGTTACTTTACTAGATCAACATGCTCCCTTCTCGGCGGAGAAAACCTTACACAACATCGCTTAAACTTTATCCGGTACTAAGCTAAATACCGAGTCCTAACACCAGTAGAACCAATCCATCATCGCTTACGCTTTATCCGGTACAAAGCTAAATATCGAGTTCTAAATCAAGGTAGAACTAACCTATCATCCCTTTTGGTATATGCTTAATTACACATACCTTTTACCTTTAAAAAACGAGCTAAAATAACCAAAAACGGACTCAAAATGCCAAATATATGCTTGTTTTGCTAATTGTGTTGTGCAGGGACGGATATCTCACAAAAAGACGAAAAACCAAGCAAAAAGCGACAAAACAAGACGCGGGATGGAAAAGTGTGTGAAGACGAAGCCCAATCAAAGTCAAGTCAACTCCGAGAAGAAAAAGCAAAGAAAAATATAACTTGAGGGGTCAAAAATGCCAAACCCCTAATTTTATATTATTATATACACCACAAAGGGCGCATTATGCCAATGTTGGAAACCTCATTTATAAAAGATAGAAAGGGGAAAAAGGGATGAAAAGAAGAAAGATGTGGAGGGGCTTTCTTGTACAAAAACCAAACATGCCCTGAATCTCATTCAAACCTCCCTCTGTGTCACACCCAACTTGTATAAACCTCTTCCCCGCCAATACCAAACCAGGCCAGCACCCTGTTTATGCTCCCATAACTTCTCCGGCAAAATCACTCAACATCCTACCAAAAATCATTTCATCCACCCCTAAACTTCCCCCCCCCCCAGCTTTAGAAAGTCCGGTTGGCAATCCCATCTCCTTTCCAAAGCACTAATCGACGCTAGATTAGTCTCCAAAGAAAGCACAAAAGAAATCAAAGGCTGGATTTGCGCTAGATATCACCTCACACAACTAGCAACCCCTTGGTTTTATCTCTCCAAAGAAGCACAAGCTGCAAGATAAAGACTTCGCTATAAATAGAGCCTTTTGTAAGCCTTTGAGGAAGATATCAATTTTAGTTTTTTTTAGTAACTAATTAGTTTTTAATCTTAAGTTTAAATTTCAAAGTCATTTACAGCTTTTACTTTCAGCTTTGTAACTCTTTCAAGTTTTAATGCAAGATGAGTTTTTAAGAATAATCTACAATTCAAGTGTTAAGTTTCTTACTTATATTGTTTTGTGTTTCAAAAAGCTATCAGTACAGCTTATTTATAAGCTGTTTTCATTAAGTAAAACTAAAAAGTTAAGTAGTTAAGAGAAAATCACAAAAATCACTCTCAATACACCACAGCTTATTTATTGGATGATAAGCCAGTTCTGGATGGGCTTATGGACTCTCACTAGCTTGTTCTATGCAAGCTAGAGCTTGTAGATTCATTGTTTGACCCTGTTTTGAGCAAGGGTGTAGTAAGTCTCTCTATTTCTTACTTTACTTGTCTATTGCAGAATTGCTAGTTTATTTAATACAACTGTTGGTTTTAAGTTTATACTGCTAGACTAATTCATGCTTATTTAAGTGCTTATTATGGATTGAAAATTGCTTATAAGTGTTTTACTTTGTTATTTGATAATCTGTTTTTAATTAGTTTGAAATAAAAATGATTTTTGGAAATGTTAAAGGCTGTTTTGAACAAGCAGTACTAACTCCAAGTTAGTACTGCTAGTTCATTTTAGGAACAGTACTAACTTAACACTACCAGTACTAACTCCAAGTTAGTACTGTTAGTTAGTACTGGCAGTTCAATTTAGCTCATCAGCTTATTATTTCAGCTTGTTTAAGATTTCTTTAGCTTTTTAGAGTAGATTAAGCCTATTTTAGTACTGTCTTCAGTAGAACTTATTTGCCTTCTTAAAATAACTTTAAGAGTTTATCAGTTTTAGTTTTCTAGCTTATTTGTCATTTTGGTTCATTCTAGTTGCTTATTTCTATTACTGAGTGCTTATTTTGGGTAGTTAACCTTCTGTTTTAGCTTATTTGCTTATTTCTTGTTTAATTGTGTTTTGTTAAGGCTAGCAGTACTAACCTTTAGCTAACAGTACTAACTTAAGCCTAGCAGTACTAACTCTAAGTTAGTACTGGTAGTTAATACTGTTAGTACTGTTGTTAGTACTGTTGTGTTTATCTTGTTTAATTTAGCTTAATTGCTTTTTGTATTTGCTTATTTAGAGTTAGTTTAGCTTATTTATTTTGTCTTAAGTTTATTTGAGCTTATTTGTGCCTTAGTGTAAAAGTTTTAAGTGTTTTTGCCCTTTTCTAGCTTTGATTCTTGTTCTAGTTTCTTTTCCTTGTTTATCTTTGAGGTCATTTGCTTATTCAGTATTAGTGCCAATTCATAATCATATCCCTGTCATATTCAAACATAATTCATCAATCGTTTTTCGATAATCCATCTCTAGCCTCGTTGGGACATAACGACCCGGGAACACTCTATACTGCTTCCGGTTTTCTTGATCTCGCGTGATTTCGTCCCTTGGTGTATTTATATCATATATAGGTGGAATTTAAGGGGTGAGCTCGCGCGGAATCACCTTTCAACACAACAATAAAACCCATATTCTAACTCGCTAGAAATAGCCTATATAACCTCTACATATTACAAAGAGTTTGATTGATGAATGTAATGAATGAATGATAATCTAAATGAACTTCCATTGATGGGAAGCCTTCAAAATGATAAAGATGATGATGAGATCTTTCAATCTTGTAGATCCAATCTTGTAGATCTACATATCTATATGCTTTATGATGGATGGAAATGGCAAGTTCTTCAAGGCTTGCTTTGGTGGATTATCATGAAGGTGTGCTTACAACAAAATGAGTGTTAGAAGCATTATGATCATGGTGTTTATGGATGCATTATTACAGATCTAAATGAGTGAAATTGGTGGAAAATATGTGTTGGAAGTGATGGTTCACGAATTGAAAAGGCTCCTCTATTTATAGGCAAGAATTTACTGTTTGCCGGTTTTGCCGGTTCCCGCCGGTTCCATTCAGAAAATAATTTATTTTTACTTTTATTTTGTATTTTATTTTTACTTAAAAGTGAAAGTAAACTTGTACATGTAAAAATAAAAAGTCTAGTTGAGTTCTTGACAAAATAAAGTTTACTTGTTTAAATAAAATATATATTCAGATGTAAACTTTAGTGTAAAAATAAAAGAGATGCATTTGTATAAAAATACTTGTGAATGCAAAATGTGAAATGAAGTTTGATCATAATGCAACATGACAAACGTGTACGAACATGTGTTGTAACATACGAGGAATCGAGACGCGAAGAGATGTAGATGTATGTTGAGACAAAATACGATTATGACTAACTTGTATATTTTACGTTATGTATTACAAGTTACGTGTTTGTCATCAACAAAACAAACGAGACTGTGTAGATTAAATATCGTAATATTTGCACTAACAATCTTCCCCTTTTTGTTGATGATAAACAAACATGTAAACGTAATATTTCATAAAATGTAAAGTTACTTGCATCCCCGTTCTACCTTTACATTACCTTTCTCTGTTTGCACTCTTCTCCCCCTTTTGTCAAAACAAAAAGGGTGTATCCTTGGAGTTTAACTTCATTTCTCCCCAAAAATGCGAGTTTGCATCATCCCTAGTGAAGTTAAATAGTCTATACTAACTCCTAAATTTTTTTACCACTAACAGTATTAACCCTTTGATCAAATAATTATGTTTTTGAATGCTGTGTTCTATGAATGGGCCCTTTAACAGTTACTATGTGTTGTTTTAGAAAAGTTATGACATTGGTCTAGCGCATTCACTGTTGTTTTTGAGTGAGCAGCATTAACTTGTCTAGCAGTATTAATTGATTACTAAGCCTAGACTACATTAGTTATGCTCTTTGGAACCATTTTTCTTTTTAGCATAGGGAATGAATCTTTTAGCTAAATTTTGCTGATTCACTTTGATATTGTTCAAAAAGGTTTTACCATCCTTTGATTTTGAAACTGTTTTTGATGGTAATTGCAATCAACTTGCAAATGATCAAAGCTTCCACACACATAACAGGCCTTATTAACACCTCATTTTTGGAGGACATCTTATTGTTCCAATTTCTTTAATTGCCTTCTTGGCTGTGAGTGTTTTGCATATGTTTCTGGGCTTCTCAACTTGTTTATACAATTTTCCTAGCCGATTTTCGTGTTGCTTTAGGTTTTTGGTCAAACTTCTATCTTAGCAATACTAGGCTTAAACTATTTTTCTTCTTGTTTTAGTTTGAGACAGTTTTCTTACCTCACCATCTGACACCCAATCTTCAATAATTGGGGAATATCAGACTTCCTAACTACCTTAGACACTTCTTCATCGGACTTTCTGTTCTAACTACAAAGCTTATTAACAAAACTCATCTAAACACGTAAAAGACAAACCAGGTGTTGTGGCATGAAATTTTCCTGTGTAGGGAGGTGGAACTGCATTATATTTTTCATAGCCTAAACCTTTCTTGTAATTATCAACAATCTGACACTCTATAGCTTGTTTAAACTTTTAGATGCATTTTCAAATTTATCTACATTAAATTGAATGCTATCGTTTTCTTTTGAGAAATTTTTTCAAGTTCTTCCTAAGCTCACTAATAGTTAATTTCTCGCTATCTTGAATATCCCATTTTAAGCTGTTAATGTTTTCTACATAAACAAACTCATTCTTTTTATATAAAAGTCAAGTTTTTCTTCCATGATTATAAAATGTTTTATAACCTATAAAAAATTAAACTTGATTTCTCTAAATCTCTTAATAGTTGAACATTTGAGATTTAATTAATTTAACAGTCTTCTATACAAAATTTTGAATAATTTGAATAATTGGATACCTTTGAGTCAGAACTTGAAGATGAGTAAGCCATGAGTGCATAATTAGGCCCTTCCTCTGGACTGATGCACTCCAGTCATAGCCACCAAGCACCATCACATGAACACCAAAGGTGGAGGAAAGTAGATGTTTCCATAGGAACACTCCTTCTTGAGCTTTCATTGTTCTTGTTGTCTTGATTTCTTGGAGACTTGACTCCCTAGCAACATGTCACTCTATATGGCGTTGTATAGCACGCTCTTCTTTGGACTTATAAAAAAAATAGTCTCATTGCCTTTAACACAGTATAGCTTCCTTCCTTTTCATTCTTTAAAAAACTTTAGCCCTCATAGTCAGCTCATGGCCATTTTCCATCCAAATCTTCTCTTCTTGTCATTCAGGATGGATTTGTTGCAAGTCTTCATGTGCAAGTTAAGGACTATTTGGTTGACTAGCAAAGAATAAACAAATAACAACATCACTCAAGTTATCAATATTTGTAGAGTAAGCAGTATTAACTTGAGTGCTAGCAGTAGTAACTCTATGAGCAGTATTAACTGCTTCATTAGAGCTGCTAGTGTTGTTATTTAAAGAGGACACAAAATCCATGTTCTGTGTGCTTAAACTTGAGCTAGACATCCCTTTGACTTCTAGTTCATACACTTAAGGTGTTATTGGGTTCATCCATTCTCATTGTTTTAACTCAGCTTTATTCCTCCACACAACAGCATATGTGTTCCACTCAAGTGACAAGCTTCTTAATAATTTTTGATTAACATCTTCTTGTGAAAGCTTTTCATCCAAAAGCTCCAATGACTTACAAGCTTTTAAAGCCTATCAAAGGTTTGATCAAAGCTTCTCTGGCGTGGATCGTGAATAGTTTTCATATTGATGCTTTAAGAGATTTCTTTGAGGTTTTCTTAGTAGAGCATTCCCACCACAATCTTTTTTCTACAGCTTTCCAAGCAACAGTCCTTTAGCATCTTTATAAAGTTAAATTTAACTAATGTCATTCGGTTATGCCCTATCATTAAAGTACTTTTAGCCATTTACACTTCTACTCTGCTCTAAAGGCCTTTTCTTCAGCAGATGTAATAAGCATCACTTTTTCAATACCTTTTACAACTGCTGTTTTTGGCAAGGTTGCACCATTTTCTATGACTTCTCACAGTGCATAGTCTATCATCTGGATGTATTGTTCAATTCTTGTCCTCCATAATTCAAACTCACCCGGTTTGTGCATGGGGAACTTTGGATGCAAGCCTACATGTGTGCAAAAATCGTGTTCCATATCTTCTAGCAAAGTTTCTCAAAGCACAAGCTCTGATACCACTTGTTGATTCCCACTTTAATAGATCGGATTCCTTTTAAGCTTGTATATAGGATTAGTTATATTAGATAATATAACACAACTATAGTAGAAACTTTGTTTGAATGTATTAAAGATTATTGGAATTAATCTTTAATATTAAGCAAGAAACTATCATTTGTAACAGTAAATTATATGAACCATTTATTTCAACAAACAAAGCTCCAATATTTTTAATATAATACGAAATACTCTCAAAGTATTTGGGTTACAAAGACCTTGAAAGATATGATGTTCTATGAATGCCTATTTGGTATGTGTTGTGGTGCATCAATCTCTATGCCCTAGGACCTCCTTTTATACACCAAGGAGTCCTAAACGGCTTACAATACTTTCCTAAGAATATCAAATCTTTTAAACAAATAAGTTATACATATCTTTTACACAAATAACTCATATAAATCACATAAGACAGTAACTAAACTACCTCAGCCTGTACTAAACTTCTTCAATCGAAGCATTAACTCCTTCCGCAAGCATTAACTTTGTACTAACAGTAGTACTTTTATTCAACTAGCAGTAGTAATACTTCAGCAGTTTTTACTTTAAGTCTCTGTGCACAGCATATTATGCACTAGAGTAGTAACTTTACTACTAGCAAGTACTAACTGCGTACTAGCAGACTAGAAACACTTAGTATTTTTCTGAAGTTCTTAAGCATAGTACTAACACAAACTGAGCAGATTTAACTCTTGATTTGTGTGCCTGCATTAGTCCTAGCAGCATTAAGAAGGCTTTTAATGCAACAATTTTGAATATTAGCCAACGTCATCAGTTTTATACTTACTTTTTAAATGTTACAAAAATAGTAATAGACAAGATTCTAAATGAGTAAATGGTACTCCAAATAATTGTATTTAGTTATTTGAGTTTTCATTTTAACATGGGTCGTTGTGTCTTTAACAACTCTTGGAAACACGAAAAGTGTCGGTCACTTCCAAAGTTGTAATAGTCTTAGCTCGTAGTTAAGTATAAGGATTAGATTAGTAATCTAGTCCGGCCCAAGGTCCATGGGTGACCCAACTCCAGTCCATGGGCCGGCCATGGTAGTATTTATACACCCTCTCCTTGTCTTGGAGAGGGTTGGTTGTTCATTTTGGTTGTTCCATTTTTGTTTTTCACACATTCAATAATACATTCATCCATTCCATCTAAGTTTCTCTCTAACAATCCAACCCATATATCACTTATTGTTCTTGGTTGATTCATTAGATTACTAGTATTCTACATGCTATATATTGTGAATGTGGATATATTGTTAGAATATGCGTTAGCTATTGTAAACCTATTATCGCCACTTCTTATATTGCGTCAAACTTGATCGGGTAATTGATACAAAAGATCTAGTCCAAAAACCTCTTCTGGTGGCGGTCCCATAACTCAGGCGGCCCCCTGATATACTTGGCGGCCGCCATATATATATGGGACCGCCGGTAGAAGAGTGATGTAATCTTTAATCTTAAAGTTTTTAAATGGAAACGTATTCACCCCCTCTACGGTTTCCACATAATCATTTCACGTTGATTTTTATAATGTTCCATCATCTCCTCGTCCTCCGGAAAACCTCTAGATGATGATGTTTACTTTGATATTGAGCCCGATACGGAAGTTTTGACTACAAAAGTGGTGGATAATATTTCTGATAATTCGACAAGAGAACTTCATGTTTATATGCCTAATGTTTTACCTACCCTTCCCACCCTTTCTCTAGTGATTGACACTTTGCTTCCATTTTCATCCAAAAATAAGGACAAAGTTTTCAATCGTAGTATTCTTACTTCTAATGAGGAGAAATCTCCTCATCTTCCATCTCATCGGGGCTTTAAAGCTTTCCAGATCATTTATTTTTCTGAAAGCCTAATGATGATCTATGGAGAGGACATTCCTATCTTGGATGTTCATTTTCTCTATTTATATCCTCCTTGACCAGCTCAAGTATGGGGGATCGAGTCAGGCTCAAGACTCGGTTAACAAAAATAAGTGCTTCGTGGGTGGCAACCCATGCTTATCCTTTTAGTTTATTTCTAATAAGTGTGACGTGAGGAGGTTCACCTCTTCCTTTCTCGTGTTTCGTGTTTTGTGTTGTATGTCCAGGATTGCCCCAGATTATGAAGACTCTCGTGTTCGTGGTTTTTTCCTTCGTCCACTCGAGCTTCAATCCTTAGCATGATTATGGGAATCCAATATCCTAAATCTTATCGACCAACGTTTATCTTTGAGCATACTTAATAAACGACTTTAGATTTACGTAGAAACCCTTCTTAAAACATTGAGGACAATGTTCAGTTCTAGTATGGGGGGATCTATCGATTTGATTATGCCCGCAGTCGTTGTTTTTACATAATCCCGTTTTTACCACCAAAAAAATAAAAAAATTCAAAAAAAATAACTGTTTTGTCACAATGTTTGACTTTCCTGCTGGGTAGAATAAGAATAAATTTTGACTTGATCGAGCGTGTTGAGCTCTTAGCTTTGTCCCTTAACCTTTACAAACTTGTCTAAGCTAGTTTATTTGACTAAGCATTCGCGGATCTTTTTACTAAAGATTTTAAATTTGCGAATAACGAGAAATGATAGAGTTAATTATGAGTTAGATGCTAAACAAGGATTAGTTGGAAATCTTAAGAGCTCATAAGTGTAATTTGTGGCTTTTCCTCCCCGAAGCTTATAACCGGACTAATAATACGTGCTCTTTTCGAAAATTAAACTTAATCAACGATTTTTTATGAAGTTGATAACAATAATTTATTTAGTCTTAGTTCAAATTTATACTTAAATTTTCTAAAAATAAATTTTCTCTATATCGTGGTAATATAAAGTGTAAAAAAAGAGGTAATAATAATAATAATAAAAACTGTAGGCTAATAAAAGTTTACTGCCTCTTGCCGGCTCACAACCGATGTTGCAACCTTCAAAAATGTCAAGGATTTTCTTCGTTTAAAGGATGTAAAATTATATTAAGTGTAACATATGTGATTTAATAAATATAGGTAAAATCTCCTTTTCTTAAATTTAAATATGCTTTTGAACAAAGACTATTTCGTTTTGAGTTGTGGTTTTTCTAAACGAATTGTTTATTTAACGGGAAGCCTAAGAGTTTTTGAAACCGAAGGTCCGTGAGTTCCGATACTATTCTTTGTGGGGTGTCAAAAGCCTGGTCACCTAGCCGACCGGCTGGGATGTGCTGAGAAGAAAGTCGTTACATGGAATGATCTCGCCTTCAAAATCATACTTCTTGGGTGGAACGTAAAGCATAGAAAAATTACAATTTTCTTAAAAAGGTTGATCCATGGTTGAAATTCGAATTAAGCACATTCACCTAAGATATAATAATTGTTGAGAGTGAAAAGTTTTACAAGTTACAAGTATGAGTAGTGTTAGCATCTTAACTTATATTTAACGGTGATTTCATTTTTAAGCTTGGTTTGGGTCAAGTGAAAAACAGGGGACGATGAATTTATCCTTTTTAGGCATTTTAGGATTGAAGTGCTTCTTGTTCTATGACCCTAAAGGTTATGAAAATAACGAAAGTCTTGACATTCTAGTTAGAAAAAGAAATATAAAAAAATATGTGTGGTAATTAGTTTAGATTTGTAAAATGGTCAAAACGGGGCTTTTCAAAGCTATTGAGTTCTTAATTCCTTATGATGAACACTTAGCTACTTTTCGAGGTAATTAGTCATGGGGAATTAAGACTCTTAGTTTTCTAAAATGTTTACTTATAACATTGCGTGAGGACACGACAATAGTTTAGTATGGAGGATTTTGGTATGTGCTTAATTACACATACCTTTGACCTAATAAAATGAGCTTAAATGACCAAAAACGGACATAAAAT
>BQNB010167324.1:0-14012 GCA_026074375.1 Tanacetum coccineum
CGCGTGAGTATGTCTGTGTAAAGTTTTAACTGTTCAAGGACAGAGTCTCGTTTCTGATATCTGTAATGTTTGATGATTAATAACGGATGAAGCTAATAGATGTAAGTATTCAACTTACTTGGCAATACTAAGATGTTTCGTGACCTAAGTCTTCATACTAGTGTCCGAAATGAATAGTTCGACTAGATGTTTCGTCGATAGGTGTTTATCTGGTTTAAGGGGGGTTGCATTACCTACTGGATAACGTTCTACAAGCTGGGACCGCTCCAGGACCCAACAACAGCAACCATAACGACAATAACTATAACAAATGGTGATGGGATGCGGAGAGTGAGGATCTTTCGAGAAACAATATCCCCAGAATAAAGTTCAACAATTGGGAGAAGCTCGCGGAAGAGCTTATGCGATAGACGGCGGAATATGGTACTCAGTCGTTAGTTTGAGGATGAATCAACTCCATTAGTTCAAGTGTGCAACAAGTCTGTTAGTTCCACGAACAGTTCGTGATTGCAAGGATTTGCAACGGCAAAAGTAATATCTTAAGAATGAGATCATGTAGTTCCAAGTGAGGCCTTAAGATTCTGCTGAGTGGTAAGGCACGATTGTGTCTCTAGACCTTTTTAACAGATTCCAGTGATTATCGGGTTCGAGTTCATACTCGTGTCATATTGGATACCATTAAGCCCACTCATTTATAATTCATTATTTGCATAAAGAAGCGTCCCAATTTATGTAAATAATGAATTGATAAACTTATGGTTCGGTGATTTACAATTTATTTATTTGAATGAAGAGGCGTCCCAATCCTTTCAAATAAAGAGATTATAAATCATCCTACTTAATAATTTCCGATGCAATACGCGTACTCACATAACCTTCAAGGTGGTGAATGACATACCGATGCATGTGCTCTAATGAGTATGGGACGAGTGTTTAAAACTCGTCTTCGGAGACGGGGAGTAAAACAATCAGGGGAGATAGACATAGAGTTCAAGATAGTTAATGAGTACTCGGTTAGAGTAAATAAGGTAAAAGTCTTTATGAACGAGTCAACATAGCAATTCTCATATCAACCCCCCTATTACAAGTCCCGCCCATACAAGACTTGTAATAACTAGATTCATACATAATCTTATGTAAACAAAAATTATAACGGTTTACATGAAATCCGATATTGTATGAAGTCCTGAAAAAATATATTTTTAAAGACCATTGTTTATATTACAATGTCTGAGGACGAAGTGAGACCATTGTGCAACTCATAATGTCTAAAAAGTAAAATGAGACCATTGTGCAACTCACAATGTCTTAAGAAATGTTCTGGTATTTATATAAATAACTTTTGTATAAATAAGTGCGGGCCATTGTGCAACTCACAATGTCTAAGAAGTAAGATGAGACCATTGTGCAACTCACAATATCTTAAGAAATAAAATAAGACAATTGTGTAACTCACAATGTCTTAGGTATAAATGAGACCACTTGTGCAACTCACAATGTCTTAAGAAATGTTCTAGTATTTATATAATTAACTCTTATATAAATAAACGTACGATATACGCAAAATGGGATGTAAACATATATTTTATATAAATGTATGTCATGTAAGCATTTAATGCAACAAGTAATGTAAGCAAGTAAACAAGTACTGTGTATGCACTTTGAAAATGTTTGCTGTGATGCAATGCTTGTGAAAACGGTTATAGTCTAGAGTAAAATATGCAACATAGTTCTCTATAACCAGTGCTCTGATACCAATCTGTAACACCCCAAAAAATGTGTCGCAGCGGAAATATGTCCGCGGGCGTTACTTTATAATACAACAGCACAAGATACAAGAGAACGACCTCTAAATGTGTCGTTTGAAAAGTAATCTCGTTGATTTTCTTGAAATTGATATAACATTTGTCCCATAATTGCATCACAATGAAAAGCTTGAAAACAACCCAACGAGATTTGATCATTTGCATGTAAGTAGAAATCCATAAATGCAATCTTGTCAATTTTAGACTCCAGTGCACATCACGTAAGCCAAGCATCTGATTCACCTGAGAAAAACATGCTTAAAAAGTGTCAACATATAGTTGGTGAGTTCATAGGTTTCTGTAAATATAAATGTTGAACCAAAGATCCGTAAAGTATGTATGACCGTTTAAATCCTTAAATGTTCTTCCAAAATGTATGTATGATTTTTAGAAATCAAGAGTTGTAAAGCATGCATGACCATTTAAATCCCCAAATAGTCCCACCAAAACGTATATAAGATGTCCACCTTTGTTCAAAGTATGTATGCCACTTTATTCAAGACAAATCTCGCAAATGTCATGTGTGTATAAAAACAGTGATTACGATTACTTACTCAAATTCATAAACCGATGCACTAATGTGTACCTATCGCAGGTCTCCCCTCCAAGAACACCCGGCATTTATGAAAAGAATATGTACTCCCGTTACAGGTGTCCCCTCCAAGAACACCCGGGCAGTAATGTACCCCTTATAGGTGTCCCCTCCAAGAACACCTGGGCAGTAATGTACCCCTTGTAGGTGTCCCCTCCAAGAACACCCGGGCAGTAATGTACCCCTTGTATGTGTCCCCTCCAAGAACACCCGGGCAGTATGTTACCCCATGTAATGTGTGACCCTCCAAGAACACCCGGGCAGTAACTTTTTGTTATCAGTTCAATCCGGTTAAGCTAATCCGTAATCATTTCAAAAGCAAAGTATGTATTCATGACCAAAAATGAAGTCAAGTAATGTATCCTATAGCGGGCTATGTAAATGATTTTGTAAACCAATTTGTAATCAACCATGTAAATGCATTTGTAAACAAGCATTTTCTTACCCTAAAATATATGTAAAACATGTAAAAGGTAGGGCTATAAACTCACCTTGATGTTGCAGAACAATTAACGGATAGGCATCTAATATGCACAACACGAACGGAAGACGAAACGGCTCGATCAAGAAGTTGCGATTTATCTTAACGGCTAAGTCTCACTAGCCTAGGATAATGTACTTGGGTTTTCCGATGGATAGTTACATCAACGCGACACGTTGATAAAGATTTAGATTTCCAAGTTGTAATAGTTTGGTGGTTGGTTAAATAAAATAAATCGAAAGTAAACGCAAAGTGTGTAATATATTCCGTATATATTACCTATGCAAAATAAACAATTATATAACTCATACCGTGAATTATACAACAAAGACAACCAATTAAATAAATAAAAAGTTCTTGTATAGATGTAAACGATGTTTTAAGGTTACAAATTATGTTAAAACGATGTTTGTAAAGCTTTTACAACAATTATGATGTTATCTTCTAGTTGACAATTATAAAATAAAAAATAATATTTTATAAATTTATATTTCGTTTCCTCGACGGTTTTGTGGAGCAAAAAAGTTCTCATTAGTGAAAAGTATATGTTTTTTGTTCGTTTGTCGGGTTATCGCATAATAACGAATTAACAATCTTAAAACCATATAACTTCGTCTTTTATCGGTTTTTCTAAGATAATAGAAATTATAATGAAATCTATTAAGTGTAGTAGTTTATAGATTTTTCGGCATAAATCAAATTCGTTTTATAAGACGTTTCCCATTTTTACAAAACTCAATGTTTTTCCCCTTTTATCAATCTATGTTGCAATATACTCGCGTTTTTTTAATTGAAATATATATATATATATATAAATGAGATTGAATAGGAAATAAAATAATGATTTACACATTTATTTAACCATTTAAACCACCATTTAGTTCCGATTTTATATTTATAAAATCTTACGATGTATTTATTACTTGATTTATATAAAACCAAACACACCCTAATAGCTTCTGTTGAACCAAACGCACCCTTAGTGGCAGAAACTGCACCAACAAACACACCTTAGTGCGGTCCCCCTGCTAACCCAAACGCACCCCTTACGGTTTCTGCTCACCCAAACACCCCTTTTGGGGTTTCCTGCTCACCCAAACACCCCTTTTGGGGTTTCCTGCTCACCCAAACACACCCCTTGGGTGTTTCCTGCTATCCCAAACGCACCCTTATGGCAGTTTTGTTAACCCAAACACACCCTTTGGCGTTTCTGCACAACCAAACGCACCCTTATCGCGAATCTGTCAAACCAAACGCACCTTTGTGCGGTTACACAGCCAACCAAACACACCCTTTGTTGTTTTCTCTTAACCCAAACGCACCCCTTGGTGCTTATTTCAAACCCAAACGCACCCGTTGTGGTGCCGAGACAAACCAACGCACCCTTGTTGGTTCTCGAGACAAACCACACGCACCCTTGTGGTGTTATAACAAAACCAAACGCACCTTATTTGTGCTTATGATAACCCAACGCACCCTAGTGGCTGAGAACACCACCAAACGCGCCCTTGGTGGTGGCTGCCATAAACCCAACGCACCCTATGTCGTGTAAACATCAAACCCACACACCCTTGGTGTTATAAGAACCAAAACACACCCCCTTGGGTGGTTGTTACAACCAAACGCACCCTTATTGGTGGCTGGTGGCGGGCGACTGAGATGGTGATGATGGCGTTGGCGGTTGGTGGAGTGGTGGTGACGTGGTGATAGTGGTGCGTGGTGTGGTGGAGGTGGTGGAGGCTGTGGTGGTGATGACGAGGGTGAGATGGTGGTGAGGATGATGATGGTGTCGTGGGGAGGGTGGTGGTGTGGGGCTGTCGTGGGGTAGCAGCCGAAGGAGGGGGGTGGCGGTTGTGGTGGCGTAGGGGTGGTCGCGGTGGTTGTTGAAGATGAGGCGCGTGGCGGCGCGTGGTCCGGTAGATCGGATAGATCGGGTGGCGGGGAGAGTTTCGGAACTCGGCCGGAAAAGTTTTCCGGCGGCGGTTGGCCGGAGCGGCGGTGGCTGCCGGATTTTGAGAGAGAAGAGGGAGTGTGTAGGGGTGTGTGTGTGTGTTATATAAAATGAAAAGAAAATTAATAATCTATATATATATATATATACATATATATATATATATATACATATATATATATATACATATATAGAGGAATGTTAAAATAAAAAAACAAATATTCGTGAGAATGATAAAAAGAAAACTTTTTTTTAAAAAGTTCTCGAAAAATTTCAAAAAAATTCCATTAAATCAGGTATGTTGGTGCATAAAACTTTTGTAAAAGAAGTTTTTCTAATTTTGAATTTTTATACGTTTTTTTAGTGCGCAAAAAAAGAAATTTTGATGTAAAAAAAAATTTTGATGCATAAATTTTTCAACTTGTTATAGTTTAATGCGCAATAAAATTTTGATGCGAAAAGTCAAAAGAAGTTGGGTACAAAAACGAATTTTTGATGCACAAAAAACCGATTTAATGCACAAATATTTTTTTTAATAAATTTTTTTCGGCAAAACTATCCACTTTTAGAAAAACTTCCTTTACAACTTTTTCAAGCACCAACATACACGATCTTATAGAATTTATTTCATAATTTGTTGAGAACTTTTTAAAAAAAATAAATCTTTTTATCCTTCTCACGAATATTTGTCTTTTTATTTGATCTTTATCCTATATATATATATATATATATATATATATATATAAAATATATATATTAATAGATATATAATATTAAAAATATAAAGAAAAGTGACAATAAAAAATAGTCTAGGGTATTTGTGTAAATATTTTCCACCATGGACCCCCCCCCCCAAACGTGTAATATTTTGTTAATTAATGGTTTGTGCTCGGTTTGGACTATTAATGAATGATTCATACCACGAAACTTGCGCCATGCGTTCAAATCATTTTTCCCTAAAAAAAGAGTATTCTTTTGGATAGGTATTTCAATAAATATTTTTTATAACAATTATTAAAAATATTTTTTATTTAATTGGAAACCCGGTTATTCCTGTCACGAAAAAAAAATTAACTTGAATATTCGCGTTATCAAAAAACGCTTTTGAATAAAATGCTAAATGATTTTATTTAATATTTTTATTAAATAAATAGTGATAATTAAAAATAAATTTAATTATTTTTGTGTCGGTACGCGTTGTGTGCGATGTTCAAAATTTTGCGAGAGTATTTCGGTCATTTTCTGCTTGTTTTTGGGTCTCGGACAAAACTAAAAAGTTGTCCGGAATGTCGTTTTATATCAAATTGCTTTAGAGTCCGAGTCCTGAAAACGTGATCTAGCGGTTCGTTTTTGATAAGTCAGCTTAAAACTAACATATATCTTTTCGTTTTCAAGTCAAATAAGTTAAAAATAAATTTGCGCCTCGAGGTAATGTAATAATAAATATGATTTATTATTAAAATATGTTCCGAAAATTTTACCGGTTACGCGGTAATCGATTTTATGCAATAATAAGACGTCAAAAAGTCAAATCAGACCCAAAAAGTCAAAGAGTAAAATAGTCATTTAAAATTCCGAAAATTGCCGGATGATTAAACAAAACCCCCCCCTCCAAAAGATTCAAGGAAAAACCCATTCTTCGTGCCTTATGGAACGTTCGCCTACCGTCGTATGCCTTTCGGCTTATGCAATGCACCGGGCACGTTCCAAAGGTGTATGATGGCTATCTTTCACGATATGATCGAAAAAACAATGGAAGTCTTTTTGGACGATTTCTCGGTCTTTGGGAATTCATTCGGAACTTGCCTCTCCCATTTGGACAAGATGCTTAAACGATGTGAAGACACCAATCTTTGTCTAAATTGGGAAAAGAGTCACTTTATGGCAATGGAGTAATTGTCCTTGGCCATAAGATTTCCCAAGAACGGGATTAGGTGTTGATAAGGCTAAAGTTGAAGTTATTAGCTAAGCTACCTCATCCACAACATCGTCAAAGGAATTCGAGGTTTTCCTTGGTCACGCCGGGTTTATATACGTGAATTTTCAAGATATCTCTAAAGTAGCCCGCCGCTGACACGTCTTCTTTGAAAAAAGATACTCCGTTCTTCTTCTCCAAGATTTTGTGTGTTTGTTTTTTTTAGTGTATTGAAACTTTTCAAACACTTAAGAAAAAATTGACCGAAGCACCAATATTAGTTGCCCCCGATTGGGACCTACCTTGCTCATGTGTGACGCGAGTGATTTTGCAATAGGTGCAGTCTTGGGGCAGCGAAAAACAAAACATTTTCAGCCTATACACTATGCAAGCAAAACTATGACCGATGCTCAAGTACATTACACCACGACGGAAAAAGAATTATTAGCCGTGATGCATGCTTTCGAGAAATTCCGGCCTTACTTAGTCTTGTCAAAAAGCATAGTGTATACGGATCACTCGGTATTAAAATACCTTTTTGACAAGCAAGATGCTAAGCCGAGGTTGCTCCGGTGGGTTCTCCTCCTTCAAGAATTTGATATCATCATCCGTGATAAAAAAAAAGGAGCCGAGAACCTCGCCGCCGACCATTTGTCCCGATTAGAGAATCCTCACCAAAATGTGCTCGAGAAAAAGGAGATAAATGAAACATTTCCTCTCGAGACACTTGGTATGGTGACTTTTCGTGGTAATGATAGTACCCCATGGTTTGCCGATTTTGCAAACTACCATGCGGGGAATTTTGTGATTAAAGGGATGTCGTCCCAGCAAAAGAACAAGTTTTTCAAGGATGTTAAACACTACTTTTGGGACGACCCCTATTTGTTCAAAATATGTGCGGATCAAGTGATCCGGCGGTGTGTTTCCGGCCAAGAAGCTATTGATATCCTCATAGCTTGCCATAATGGGCCCACCGGGGGACATTATGGTGCCAACTACACCGCCAAGAAAGTTTTTAACTTAGGATTTTATTGGCCTACTATTTACCGAGATGCCCATGACTTGGTCACCCGATGTGACGCTTGTCAACGTCAAGGCAAAATTTCGCAACGTGATGAAATGCCACAAAATGCAATTCAAGTGTGTGAAATCTTTGACGTGTGGGGCATCGATTTCATAGGGTCGTTCCCGTCTTCACGAGGGAACAAGTATATACTCGTGGCGAGGAATTGATCACTTTGATGCCGAATCTGATCTTTTAGAATCTTTGCTAAATCAAGATATCTCAATTGATTCTTCTCCTAAGATCGATTCTCTTCTCGATGAGTTCGCCGGTGAACTCACTCTTCTTAAATCAATTCCACCAGGAATTGATAAAGCAAAATTTGATCCGGAGGGGGATATTTCTCTTATTGAGAAATTGTTGGATAATAATTCATCCCCTTGACCCCCGAAAGAAGTTAATTCTGAAAATTCTGATGCTATAATCAAATCTTTCTCTCCATCTCCTACCCCTGTTGAGGATAGTGACTCTCTTATGGAGGAGATCGATTTATTTCTTACTTCGGATGACTCGATGCCGCCGGGAATTAAGAATGATTATTATGACTCTGAAGGGGATATCTTTTTCTTTGAATAATTGCTTAGCAATGATTCCCCTTCACTTCCTATAAATGAGTCATTTCATTTTGATGTTCCATCATCCCCTCATCCTCCTGCGAAACCACCGGATGATGATGAAATTGAGCCCGATACGGGAGTTTTGACTACCAAAGTGGAGGATGATATTTCTGATAATTAGACAAGAGAACTTTATGTTGATGTGCCTAATGTTTTGCCCACCCTTCTAACCCTTTCTCCAATGTTTGACACTTTGCTTCCATTTTTATCCGAAAATGAGGACAAAGTTCATCTCTTATCTCATCGTGGCTTTAAAACTTTCCCGCATTTTTCTGAAAGCCTGATGATGATTTCTGGAGGGGACATTCCTAAATTAGATGTTCCATTTCTCCATTTTTATCCTCCTTGACCAGCTCAAGTATGGGGGATCGAGTTAGGCTCAAGACTCGGTTAACAAAAATAAGCGCTTCGTGGGTGGTAACCTATGCTTATCCTAGTATAATACTAATAGTAGTAAAGAATAAGTGTTTTGTGTTGTGAGGAGGCTCGCCTTTTCCTTTCTCGTGTTTTGTGGTTTTGTTGTATGTCTAGGATTGCCCGGATTTTGAAGCCTCTCGTGCTCGTGGTTTTGTCCTTCGTTCACTCGAGCTTCAAATCCTCAGCTTCATTATGGGAATCCAATATCCTAATCTTATCGACTAACGTTTATCTTTGAGCATACTTAATAAACGGATTTAGATTTACGTAGAGACCCTTCTTAAAACATTGAGGACAATGTTTAGTTCTAGTATGGGGGGGGGATCTATCGATTTGATTTTGCCTGCAGCCGTTGTTTTCACGTAATCCTGTTTTTACCACCAAAATACCAAAAAAATTAAAAATTTTCAAAAATAAAATAAGTGTTTTGTCATAATTTTGACTTTTCTGCTGGGTAGAATAAGAATAAATTTTGACTCGATCGAGCGTGTTGAGCTCTAGCTTGTTCCTTAACTTTTAGACTAAGCATTCGCGGATCTTTGCGAAGAACGAAAAATGATAGAGTTAAGTATGAGTTAGATGCTAAACAAGGATTATTTGGAAATCTTAAGAGCTCATGTGTGTAATTTGTGGCTTTTTCTCCCATAAGCTCCTAACCGGACTAATAATACGTGCTATTTTTGAAAATTAAACTTAAATCAACAATTTTTGAAATGTAGTCAATAACATTTTTGTCTTAGTTCAAATTTATACTTAAATTTTCCAAAAAGAAGTCTTCTCTATATATCGTGGTATAAAGTTTAATGAAAAAAAAATGATGATGAATAAGGTAATAATATAAACTGTGGGCTGATAAAAGTTTACTGCCTCTTGCCGGCTCACAACCGATGTGGCAGTCTTCAAAAGAAAGCCCATAGTAAGAATAATAATCCGAGACTGATAAAAGTTTGTTGCATCTTGCCGGCTCACAACCGATGTTGCAGCCTTCAAAAAGGTCGAGGATTTCAATTGTATCATGGCAATGTTAATGTTAAGAGTAATATTTGTGATTTAATAAATATAGGGAAAATCTCTTTTTCTTAAATTTAAATATGCTTTTGAACTAAGACTGTTTTATTTTGAATAAGTTATGTATAAACGGGAAACCTAAGAGTTTTTGTTCTCTTGTCTTTTCTTATTCGTCGTTTCCGGTCGGCTCTTTCGTCGATTTCTATTGTCTTTCTCTTCTCGTCGACGCTGATTTCTTGTTACATCATGGTTTGTTAATGTTTAAGTGTATTAAATAAATATAGAGAAAATCTCTTCTTTTTTCTTAAGTTTAAATTATGCTTTCGAACTAAGACTATTTTCAATTTTTAAATAAGTTATGGGTTATACGGGGAGCGTGATGAAAACCTCAAGAGGTTCTTTGTTTTTGAAATCGTAATGTCCTCTGGTGGTCTCGATACTAGTCTCTGTATAGGGTGTCAAAAGCCTTGTCCTTTAGGCCGCAAGGTTGATTGTGCCGAGACGAAAGACGGAAGAAAGACGCTTACATGGGTGATCTCGCCTTCAAAACTCTTTATTCTCGGGTGGATACGTGATTTGAAGCATGAAAATTTTGCAAAAAGTTGGTCCAGGTTTGAGATTCAAAAATGGGCACATTCACGCTAATATTAATAATTGTCAGGGAGTGAATGAAAAGTTTACAAGTTACAAGTTGGTATTCAGTGTTAGGCAATCTTAACTTATATTAATCGGTTGTGATTGGATTTCGTTTTTAAGCTTGGTTTGGTACAAGTAAAAAGTTCTTGAGGATAGGGACGATGAAATGAATTTATCTTTTTTTGTGGATTTGAGGATTAAAGTGCGTACTTATTCTATGATCCACTATTAAAAGTTATGTGGAAATACGAATAGTCAAACATGTTAGTTAATTGTAATTAAAAAAAAGGGAAAAAAAAAAAAAAAATACAAAAAAATATGTGTTGGAAAATAAGTGTATATTTTTAAAAAAAAATTTTGATAATTTAATACAAAAATATGGAGTTATACTCCTTTTTCCTAACAGCATACCAGATTTGACTAGTTTTAGTAAAACGACGATATCTCACTCATCCGGAGGAGATATGACCCCATCCAAAGAACCACATACACTTAAAACATATGCCCACATCCATATTGGATTTCCCAGGTGCCTTATGACCAAAAATAACTCACAATCAACCCCACAACCCGCTGGTTACAAACTACCGTAAAATCCATTTCAAAATCCAACCAAACACCATTTTAATTCCTCCAAACGCCAATACAAAGCCATACCCAATGACTTAACACTCATTCAAACACAAAAACTCATAGGTTTCCAGAACCAAACACTTTAAGACTTACTAAGTAGAGTTCGATACAAAAGAATCAAAGCACAACACACCAACTTTATTCGAAAGCTCCAAAGATAGACGTTTCCAAACGACAGGTTACGCTAGAATAAGTTAATAACCCTTTTCCAAAACAATGAAGGGTTATGGGATGACATATAAAAGGCTCACTCCCATCAACTAAAAAATTTCAAAATAATAGGTTACGAAACAACATATGTGATTTGGTATATGCTTAATTACACATACCTTTGACCTATAAAAACAAGCTAAAAAGACCAATAATGAAAGAAAATGACATAAAAATGCATTTTATATTTGTATTTTGTGAATTGTGTCTTCCAGGTACGGATATTCAATAAAAAGGACAAAAACAAAGGCAAAGCAGACAAAACCGAGCACGGGAATGAAAAGAGCGCGAGAAAACGAGTCCAACGGTGCCCTCGAATTTTACTGAGCCAGCCCGTTACCCACTTAATGGGCCGGGCCAGCCCAAACAAGCAAAAGCCCAACAATTAAGCCCAAAACAAATATTTAAAATCTGAATATATATTGTTGTCGCTGATGTCAGCATGACATCATGGTACATGCCATGAAATTAAATCCTTTCATGTCACATGACTAAGCACTAGTATGAAATTGGCGAATGGAAGCTCGACATGTGGCAAGGCTTTCTCTTTAAAACATTTCAATTGCACAAGTAGAGCAAATTTGATCCAACTGCTCAAAATGCAGCGTATGATTTAAGCAAATCATGAAGTCCACGTGTCCTCTCAAGGAGCGGCTGGATCATTCCTACAAAAAGTCTTGATCTGAGGTCACGCACTCAGGGGTTTTTGATTGGTTCATCATTTCGTTAATCATTGGGGATAATTTACAAATTCACCCCTTGGTCCTCCTATTTATTGATCCGCTCCCCCCCACATTTTGGTTATTAGATTTTAGGAGTAGAAAATTCAGATTAATTTAGATTTTGCTTATTTTCATTTTTAGCTTATTATAATTCAGATTTAGCTTATTGAAGCTTATTGTAAAAGATTATGCTCAGCTTAATTCAGTTCATGTAACAAGATAAGTTTTAGATTGATGAAGTTTAATGTTTGATTTTAAAAAAAGTACTTATTGCTTTGTTATTTTTGAATGCTTATTTTCTGTTTTCTTATTCAAACTCTAAGCTTATTCAAATTTGTTTAGCTAACCAATAGCTTATTCAGAATCATGTCAAGCTTATAAAAGGTTTGCTAGTTTCTTTGATTTAAGCTCATTTGGTTGTTATGGTGCGTTTAATATTATGAATGCTTATTTTAGTTGTGGCTTATTATTGATAGTTTTGTTCAATTCATTCGTTCGGTTATTGCTTATTAATGTAGATCTTGTCTAGTTTTTCTATGATCTCAGTTAGCTTATTGTTGTATGTGCTTATTCCTCTTAAAGATCATCTCAAAAAGCTTATCGGGTCTAGTTATGAAACAATAGTGCTATTGTGGTAAAGATATCTTGATTTCGTTAGCTTAATGATTCGTTTATAGCCTGTTAGATATAGATCGTAATTTAGTTGTTTTTATTGTTTAGCTTTGAAGTCGAAAATAAGCTCTTGGTGGCTTATTTATATTTTCCAAATTATATTAGCTTTTTAGATGTATCCTTTCAGTTTGGCTTCTCTTCGGAATATGCTTATTTGGTTTAGTTTTAACTATAACTTATTTGGTTTAAGCTAAATTAGCTTATACATTTTGTTATAGCAAATTGTTAAAACTGGTTCTATTCATTAACTCGTTTGGGTCACGTTAGATAAGATTGGGCTTTAGTTTGTCTTTTGGGCCTGAAGTTTGAATTGTTCCTCGTTTAAATAGTTTGGGCCCGTATTTAGATCATATAGAAAGCTAGTAACATAAAATGTTTTAACTTTAACAGTTTATGTTTTGTTTTATGTTTTTTTGGTACTGGTCAACTCATGAGGCGCGGAGCTTAAGGGCTTATTTAGCTACACCGAATTTGATTATTTATTTTAGCTAAATAAGTCGGGTGATTTTCCTTTATTTGCGGCTCTTCAATTCGGTTCCATTTTCTTTCCTTTTTCAATTAATTAGTGTAGCTTTAGTATAGAATGTTTTGTTTTGCTTATTTGATCATTATGCTTAGCAAGTAGTTTAATTAGTGATTGTCAAATGATATTGTGAATTGAGAATTAAGTGTGGATTATAAAAAGGCTTGTTAATTAATAAACTTCAATTTTTAAAAAAAAACCTTAATTCACACTTAATGAACTTTTCACGTCACTTGACAAGCATTTTAGTCTTATAAATCTTTTAGTTCATTTTAGCTTAATTCTCGTAGTTTAATTGTTTAGTATAACTCCAGCATTAATATTAGTATAATTTTTAGTTTTAAGCATAGTTTTCTAAAAAGTAGTTTGATTTCTAAAACCAAAAATCTTAAATGACATTCAAGCATCAAACAAGATACTTACGTGGATTTCAATTCATCTCTCCCCATGGACACGACACTCGGAGATAGACTATTATTTTTCCTAAAATAATTTTCTTATCTAACGGAATATACTATATATTATTACGACATGCGTTTTATACGTATCAAAATGGCGCCGCTGCCGGGGAGAGGTGTACGATTTTCACGTGGTGTTTGAAGTTAGTGCCTTGAAGATCCTTTCTTCAGAAAGTTTATTTTCGTACTTATTAAAAATAAAAAAACCCAAAAATATTTTCCATTTCTATTTTATTTTCTTTTATATAAATATTAAAAATCCAAAATATTTTTCTTTCTTATTTTTATTATTTCTTTTCTTATGTATTA
>BQNB010167325.1:0-14012 GCA_026074375.1 Tanacetum coccineum
GGTTTTGGTGTCGTAGTGTTAGTTGTATCTTCACCAGACATCTTATACGTGCTTATGATCTTCACTTTTTAATCGTATGGTATTCCTTACTACTACGAGAACAGAAAATAGTTTTCGGGAATCCTAGTAATATGAAAATAATATTTCTATACTAATAATATGATAGAAATCTAGAAATTTTGATTTCTAACCGTAATGTTGTGTTAAAACACAACCGTATTCCCTTTGTGTCGGCTTCGAATTTTGTCCACAACCAAACGAGACTTTTCCTATTCTTTCGGTGTTACTAACTTGGTCCGCACGTTGGTGTTTTCCCTATTTGTGTCGACTTGAGTTCGTTTTCCACAAAATGTTACCCGATAATTTTCTTTCCTTTCCTTTGTGTCGGTACTTGTCAAACCGATGCCCACAAAGTCCTATCTCAAACACGCGCTTATAGTTTCAAGCGTTGTGAGTTTTTCTTTTCCTTTGTGTCGTTCTCAACGATGCTACCCACAAAGTCCTTCCACTCGCTTTACAAAGCGTTGTGTATACTCTTTTGCTTCTATGTCGCGTTACAAGAGCAATCCCACAGAAGTCTTTCGCTAGCTTTTCCTTTTTGATATCACGCTACTTATCAAGCGTCGATATGTTTTTCTTCTTCCTTTGTGTCGCGTTCAAAGCAGTCCCCACAAAGTCCTTCAACGTTGTTTTTCTTCCCTTTGTTGTCGTCCCTGCAGTCCCCAACAAAGTACCTTCCACCAATTCGTTTGATGTTTACGTTTGCAACTTTACACAAGTTCTGATCGTGCACTATCTCCCTTGCGCTTCCAAATTATTCAGGTGTCGTTTTTCTGTTTTGAAAACAACACTTTCCCACCGAGACTCTTCCGTTCCCAGCGTGTTTGTTTCTTCTCGTTCACTTGTTCTCAGAATCAAATGAGCGTAAGGACTAACGTAGGCTCTGATGCCAATTGTTGTCCCAATATATGAGTCGAAAATAAGTTGCAAATATACTGAATAATTGTTATTTCGTTTCTCAAACAATCAAGTACATGTACAAGTATATATAGAGGTTCTACCGAACCATCGTGTCCCTTTGGTTTGTAACCGAATTATGTAACTAACTTTTAACTAACTAACCGCCATAACTAACTAAAACGGTTATTAACTAACTAACTAACTTCCATAACCGCTATAACTATAAAACGGTTATTAACTATTTGTCTAACGTATTTAGCCCTTTGGCTTTCGTTTATTACATACGGAGCAATGTCAAGATTATAGTTCACAGTATATTAGGTGCATATATGAGGTCACTACAAAAACGAGGGGTGTTTAGGGCATCTGTATTGACAATAGTTATGGAGAAATTAGATTCAGAAGGATGCCGTGTAGCTGTCAAATACTACTCTAATGACTGGCCAACTAATAGTGCCAAGGAATCATTTGACAAGTATGTCTTTACCAAGACTCAGAAGACAAATGCATGCATTGAAGGTATGCTAACGCCTTTTGTTACTCTATATACTTATAGCTTCAGATTTATAAATATCCAATCATTGATATTTAATTGCACTTACTAGATTTTATGAGCCTTAAATATTAAGTTCGCGTAATTCTGAAGCAAGTTCTCACTTAACAGCTGTGTTATTATTGTCTCACGCACATTATATTAGAACAGCTACAACAAACCAACTGTTAGGCGCTGGATTACAATATTACATTGGGGAGGACGATTGATTACATTGTGGAGGAGCTAAGAAAAGAAGAGCAATAATCCTTGACCAAAGTAAATACATTACAAACTTTTATGTGAAAACAATTTCAAATGATAATAGTTCCATATGGCTCAGTAGCTATTGGGCAAAGAAACTACTGACTTTGGTTGACAATGTTCATACTTTGACGTTTTTAACCTGCTTTTTCAATAGGATTTTTCATTTTATACATCAATCTTATAACAATTTATCTGTAGTAAGCTTCTTATACCCAATAAACGGACATAATATAAAAACGCATTCCACCCAAAAGATTTTAGCTGCATCACTAAGTAAACCTCAATTTGGCACACCCACTAAATGCACCTCATGGCTTTCTAAAGATATATAATTGTGTCTTCTTATAAGTGATGCAATTCTATTTAGAATGGTGAACTTATTAGAGGATAATAGAGAAGTTGGGACTCAAAAATGAAAGGTCATTTATAATTTCTTCTTATTTGAGTTATTTGTTAGAGGATAATAGAGAAGTTGGTGAACTTATTAGAGGATAATAGAGAAGTTGGTGAACTTATTAGAGGATATGCACAATGATAACCATTTAAATAAAATAAGGTTTGTTTTGAGATAATCAGTTGGTAATAATGATTATCATGATGTTACATTTAAATAATTTTTATGGCTATAAAGATATTTGGTATCATGATAGTCATGGAAATATCCATGTTTAATTTGTGTAACAAAATAACTTTGCTAATTTTATCTTATCGGTTATTGTAAACAACGTTATGACAATACGGTAATATTAAGTTTTAACACATGAATACGTGATACGTTGATTAGTGATACTTAATTACTTATTAGGCCTCTTATGAGTTTTGGTTATCTATTGTCCATCATATGTTTGGTTGGGCTATGCTTCACAAAACTAATAGAATATATAAATTTGTTTGTGCTTCTCTAACGCAACATATCATGATAGACTCATGAACACGTAATATGCTATGTGTTATGAATTTCTCTCGAATGATTATATCTACTATAATTAAAGGAACTAAATAACTTAAGTTAACTTATTGTTGTGAAAAGTATAAGTAGTTGACTGAAAAATCTTATTATTCATGCAACTGAAAGACCTTTAATTATATAGTTATGTTTTTTACTTGTTGCTTCTAATATAAAAAATTCATAAAGCTCAACTTGCTTTCTTAATGAATGATGATCCATCACGAGGTGACAAAAGTTGGTAGATAAAGATGAGCATGACTATGAAAAATTATATATGATCTCTTATGTGCATCGAACATAATCAAAAGGGGAAATCATGCCTACTCTCCCAAATGTAGCAACTTGGCCCTATCTTTCTTTGAAAAAAAATAAAAATTATGTTCGTATTTGGTCTCTGACAGTGTTTGAATAGTGGATCTGATGCTTGCTTTTTTCAAAGGAAAGTAGGCAAGTTGCCTACACTTGGAAGTAGGCATGATTTCCCCTAATCAAAATTCATAAACTATAATTAGGAATAAAAACAACAAATAACCTATATTTTATCTATGGTAAATTACACCGTTCGTCTCTGTTTGCCCGTTTGGTCCCTAGATAATGGGGATTCTCATACAGAAACCTTTTTTTGACACTTTTATTGCCCGTTTGGTCCTTGAAGCCCCGTTATACCTAACGACGATTATTTTTGTCGTTTTCTTGGTCATGTCGCCCTTCCTTGAAGGGCACCTATTTTTTTTTGTCGTTTTGCGCTCGCACGGTTGGTCTTTGAGGTCTTTCCAATTATATTTCAAAAGGTGTATGGTCATTGCTACTATGCTTCAAAAAGTCTTTGTATAATATACAATTTTTAAAACCAATATTTAGGAAAACAAGAAAAGGTAAACAATAATTACAAGTCATACCTTTAAAAAAATTGGTAACATGATCAACAGCCTGTATGAACGATGCAATATCAATTGGTCAATATTCTTTACTTACAACTGACCCGGCAAAAACTTAAAGGATCTTTGTATAATATACAATTTTTAAAAACTAGCATTTAGCAAAACAAAAAAATGTAAACAATAATTACAAGTCATGCCTTTAAAAAAATTGGTAACAGGATCAACAGCCTGTATGAACGATGCAATATCAATTGGTCAATCTTCTTTACTTACAACTGACAGAAACATAAAGGAACTTTGTATAATATACAAATTTTAAAAACCAGATTTAGCAAAACAAAAAAATGTAAACAATAAATACAAGTCATGCCCGCCCATCGGGCGGGCTTAGCCACTAGTATATATATAAATATATATATATATATAGAAAATCGGGTTGACCCGTTTCACTTCAAACCCGGCGGGTCTAACCGGGTTTTGAAAATATAAAAAACGATTTAATTTGACCCATTAAACCGGGTTTTAAAACATTATGTTTAATATCCAAACCATCAAACTTTTATTATTTTTCATTTATAACCTATAAACTTTTTTCATCACAACAACTATTTACCGATAGAAATTACCGCCCGCTATGCGCGGGTATTCGTCTAGTAGAGATAAATAAGGCTTATAAGAGTTGCTGAATCAAGTAATGACTTCAAGAAACTAGTCCCATTTTCATAAAAAAGCTTATCACTTAACAAAAGATTGATATAAATGAGGCTTATCACAGTTGCTGTATCAAGCAAACATTAAATGAAACACATAAAACAAACTAACCAATGATGCAGATTTTTGCAAAACCACAAAAGTTTTATAATCCTCCTAGGCAGTGAACCTAACCTTTGTAGTGTAGTATAGGTAAGTCTGGGGGATTAATCGTTCTCTAGGAGAATAGTGAGGTAGGTTCGAAGTGTATGTCGCCTAAATCTAAAGGTTGAGGGATGATTCTTTTTGGTCTTTTATTGGTTTAATTGAAAGCAAGTAAAATCAATATGTTTGAGAGAGGTTTTGATTAAGATAATAACTACTCTTAATTATAACTAAACTAAGCTAGAAACAATGATATAGAGAAGCATATTTACTTAGATGAAATTATCCCTAATCATGAATATGTATTATGCTTAACTAGTTAGATAAATTATTGATGGGAGTTTATGATTAATGTGGATCGGTTAAGCGTTCACATCCCCTCGCCCTTTTACACCTATGGCCAATGTCTATGAGGTTGCTCAATTGGACACGAACACAAGCATAAAGCATTAAGATTTCCTTTATCATACATAATTTGACCTATGAGACCTTAGGTTGCCAAGTATAACTAATTAGCCTAGAGGTTGCTCTTTTGACTAACTAACACACACTCGCATACAAATTGCCAATTAACTTCTCCATGCTTAGGTTGCTAAGTCATGTTTCTCAGAGGCCTTTAGGTTGCTAAATGACCAAGAATAAACTGATCACATGTTAAGGTTGCCTAATCATGCAAACTAGTTTATTACAAATCAATCAATCGATTATAGTATGAAAGCGTATGGATCTTCGATCAAACATGCATAATAAAAATTAATATTCATCAACTAACACAAATACACAATCAATCTCTTTGATTATAACATCCAAGAAAACACTAGATGAATTAACCAAGCATACTTAAAAGAGAATAGAAATCATAATCAACAAAAGGAATTGAAGACATGAATTAAGATAGAAGTGATAATCAAACCATTACAAGATGTTTATGGATTGAATTAGGTCTTCTAAGTTGCTGGAAAAACACCTACCCAAACTCTAGAATCAGACTTAGGGTTGGAGGCTTGACAAAAATGAAGTTATAAGGCTATATTTATAGGCAAAACCTAATCAGACCCTCCAGACGGCGTCACAAAAATGTCTGATGCCGTCGCACCGCATCTTTCACCAAGTTGTAGATCTCTTCGTCCCCTTCGCCTGAGCCATTGAATCATCAGAATTCGAGTTCGTATGAAGGAGTTATGATCAAAACAATATGTGGTACTTCACGCGCAAGTGAAATGGTATTCTCAATCTCGTGAAACAAACTTTCCTAGCGTTTCTTTAGGTCGCCCATGTTCTGACGCCGTCGCTTGAAACTCGCGACGCCGTCACTTCAAACGTCCTGACGTCGTCGCTTGAAACTCATGACGCTGTCTCCACACTCTGTATGCATAACTTCTTCAAGGATTTGGTGTAGGTCTGTAATCTTGTCTGATTCTTCTCTAAATGAGCCCAAGTCACGTGTATTTCCTCCAAATGCCATCCAAGTGCTAAAAACAAATAACAAATGATTAAGCACATAATCTGGGCATATTTGCATAAAATGATACCTCATCAAATACCCCTACACTTGGGATTTGCTTGTCCTCAAGCAGATGGACTTTTCTACCTAGACAATAGCAGTATTAGGGTTATTTAACCTACTCTTTAAAATCAGTTTATAACACAACCTTCTAGACCTCGTAATTAAAAGCACGGAAAGTATATACTAGCACTTCACATAAGTGTTTGGGATTCTCTCTTTCACTCGGGTGTATAATAAATTATAACATAATGGGGAAACGGAAAATCAACACTCATTACCTGTCATAGCATATAAATTACCATAGGCTTGGTAAAAGATCAAACCTCCACTGCTAGGCGCAAGCATTATTCATTACAATCAAAGAGGTCTTTTAAAGGGTTATGGGGTGTAGGTGTAAGATAACATAAATGGAAACGGAAACGGATGGGATACATTTGGGTGGTGACTTTTGGGTGAATTTGGGGTGAAAGGGTTAGCTAATTATTTATAAGAATACACGCTGATTTGGTTGCTAAGCCAAGAACTCGGACAAAGATTTACAAACTCTACACAACTTTACATCAATCTCTTTCTTTTTTTTTTCTTTTTTTTCAAACATAATACATCACTTGGGGCTTATAGATGCACCCCTACACTTGAACTTTTACATACTTTACAAATGAACTATTTTATGACTCGAATTGAGGTGAATCAACATAACATGGAGATCATTTAACAAACATATGGGGGTATTGACTTAACTTTTCTTCCTCATTGTTCCATGAAATAAATACTACCATGAATCCCAATCATCCCAAAACAATATTTACAAGGATAAGGAATTAGCAACCGCGTACTCAATAATTAACTTGGGTTAAAACAATAATGTAATAAAGGCGAGTACATACAAGGTAGGCTAAGGCGATTTGGGTGTAACGATTGGTTTAAGGGTGACAATGCTCTTCATTAATAGTCTGGAATCCACCAGAAAATTACGAGAACCGTGAAAAGGATAGGCTTAGAGGGTTGTACTAGGGGTATCCTGCACTAAAAATGAGTGCATGGAAGGGGTGTGGGATAGTTATATGATCGATGTGACCATCATAACAATTACAGGTTTAAAACATGGGTTAATCCTAGTGCCTCTTATCTAGCAAATCCTAATACTCACTATGCGGTCTTGTAATGCATCACAAAAACAAGTTCTAGAATTTAATATACTATCGGTACACTCATATAATTTAATATCGATACCAATGTTCCAGAAAAGGCGACCTAGATCATACATACTGGATACCCGAATTCGAACCTTAACTCGAACAAGCTAAAGGTATAAACTATCTTGGGTATCAATAATGGATACCCGAATTCCTAAAGATCTAAAGGTGAACCTCATATTTTTGGGGTTTTTGTGCTAGTCATATAAATTTCTATCCATGATTATTAATACTCGGTTTTCGTTGGTACGTGTCATAAAAAAATTTAAATTTTGGTCAAATTTACCTTTTTATGCTATGTTTTGATATATTACCCATCATTTTAAGGACAAAGCAAATAGAAAAATGAAGGAATAGTTTCTAAGGCTTATTTTCCTCCCACACTTCACTACTACAATAAAAGCCATAGAAACTGGTCAAAATAGCCCATAAAAAGTGGTTTTGGAACCACTCTATGAGGAGGGGGGGTATCTCCATGATCGAAGCATATGAAAACCGGTTATGCAACGAGCCTCTATTAGAATAATCGACACCGGTTCTCTCCCTAAGAATTGGTCTTCATATTAAAAAAACACATGTTTTATTGGAAATGGACACTGGTTCTCGCGTAACATGTCTTTATAAAAACATCCAACTTGTCTTTATATAGAGTAAAAAGATATATTTTTATCTCAAAACCTGTCTTTTTTTAATCTATTTAAAAAAAATTAGAATTCTTTAATAAATTCCAAAACTTACAAATTTAACCCACCAAAATAAAGAAATATAAATACAGCAAATATATATAAACAGATTTAGATAGACCAAAAATGTCAAAATCAACAAATTAAAGTAAATAAAGACAACTTCAGTTCAGCTTAACATAAAGCAAATACAAAATTCAAATCAAATTAAATCACTAGAATTTAACAAATAACCATAAAGAAAAACACTAGAATTCAACATAATTATCTAGGACTAATCTCGCCATAACGTAAACCATGCGCCGATGATCGCGTTCAACTCTCTGTTCTCCAATGGATGCTCATTAGTCCAAGGTACCTACAAGTAATTTAATCAAATAAAAACATCAATAATCTAAAAAACAAGAACTCGCACGTTTGCTAGTGATCTGCTCAAATAAAAAGTATTCAATAATAGCCTAATTAATATGGCTCAAATTTAACTTTGGAACTCCATTGAATTTATTAGTAAACAAGCATATAAATGAGGGACCACATGTGTTGATTGGAATTTAAATCTCATGAAGCTCGTATATGATTATATGAATCTAGCATGTCCTTTGCTTACCAGTTTCGTTAGCTTATTTCTTTATCAATGGATAATAATTTTGTCTAACATTAGATACTTATAAAAAGAACTAGATTTTATCTTAGTTTGATCCATTAGAGACACAATACTATAAGTTTGATTACCTAGTTACTTTCTCCTTTTAACGGTGCTATTTTTAAACGATAATGAGCAGTTACTACGTAACGAATTACAAATGATTCTAACTAATATATGAAGGTTGTATAATTATGGTTCGAGAAAAGTACCTTCAAGAAAAGAGTACTGAGATGATAACTAAAAGATATTAACAACCCAACCGAACACAAGCTATATTCAAGGTGGCCTGATTTATCTCAACACCAGACACAAATAGTACAAATATGGTCCAACCGACAAACCCTTACTCCTGACCCAAACACACACTTGATTCGATCACAACTCCACCCAACTAACGATTCTACATTACGAACGCAATTGTTCTCTTATTAATCAGCGTGTGTGCAAGGACCTGATTATAAGATGTGCTTTCGACTTTTAAAAATTCATCTCATTACCATTACAAACCCTTAAACATGATTGATTTGGCACGAACTATATTCTCTCCACTGTGTTTTCTTTATTAATTAAAGGTTTCTAATGTTTAAAGTCATTGAATGGGCCACCAGATGTCGGGAGATATATAACCACTTATAGGCCGAATAATCAGATCGTGAACGTGATAGCAAATACCTTGAAATTTTTGACCTTTTTTAAAAAGCTCCAAACGTGAATTCCTTTTTTTGCTTTTTGTTAATCCTTCAACTTTCTATGTAATGTGAAAATAGTTTTCTAAATAAAGATATTTGTTACTTTTAATATGCAAAGCAAAGTCACATTTTATTTTCTTTATCAAATAAAATAGAGGTTATAAACATTTCGGGCATTCTAATGATGATCATTATAGGAGATTTGAGACTGCAAGAAGAAAATAGAAAAGTCAGTGTAAATTTTTTTATATATAAATAGGAAGTTACATTTTGGTCCCTTTTACTTAATATTTGTTGTCATTTCTTTGTAACTAATAATAAGTTTTACATAAAACTATTAATAAACTAATGTGAAATTTTTTGTAAAAAAATATTTTCCACCGTGTAATTGTAAGAAGTCATAAAAGGTGGGTCTGTAACAAAAACAAATAGAGACTGTTGTTTACCTACACACTATCTTTTGATTTGTAAAAAGACCGTTGGTTTTATAAAAAAGATGTCTATAACATAAACACATAGAGACATGTTGTTACATACACACCAGTGTCTTTTATTGTGTAAAAAGAGTGGTTTGCACCCCAAAAAACCAATTTTTTTTATACATTTTCTATATGAAAACTGATTTTATTCAAGAAAACTTATTTCATCCATTCCTTTCCCCACTATTTTTTGTCATAGAGAAGGATTCTTACATAACCGAACTTTTTTTTGGGGGGGGGTTTTATAGCTTTTGTGTAGTTGCTTAAGTTTAAACATTGTCCCTCAATGTCTATAGAAAGTACCCGAATAAAATTTAGTTAGGGTTTATAAAACATATTTTGAGGTTTTAGGTAAATGATGTTTTAAAGTAAAGTAAATATGATTATAATCACTATGGGTTATAGTCCCTTAATGTTATCGGATAAAATTAGTAAATTTTGGAGGGTTTTTCTTATATATCATGTTAAAGATCATTAAGCATTTTAGAAGTTTAATGTGTATGTTAGAACCCACCTTTTATTGTTAAGCATTAAGTAATGTGAAGTATATATGTTGAATCTTGGTTTGTTAGATCAGAATGAGGATTTTTTTTCTTTTTGATAGTAAGATAGTAAAGAGTTTTGTCGAAATCAGATTACAAACACAACGCAATCACACGTAGGGATAACTCATAAGACCTAAAAAAAATTTCCAGTTCCGTGCCTAGTGTAAAGCACTGCATTTCACTGAGCGACAGTTCAAGATTGGATTTGGAGAAGGCCGATGAATCATGAGGATGTCATTGCAATCGGACAACCATGTAATGGAAATAATTAACTTTTTCATTCCGATTAGGCAAACATAGGAAAGCCTCTCTTCTAGTTTATATTTACTTTTCTGTGCATTGCCGTCGTACTATTTTTTTAGTGGTTTTGCCTAATTATGTGTACAATTTATAGCTATGAAAGCGAAGCTTTAATTAGAGTAGCTGTTTTTTATCGCTTATTAATTGAAATACCCATATGTTTTAATGTTTAATTATTATTTTTCATCCGCTGCCAAATATAAGAGCATATACGCTACCTAGCGCCTAATATAAGCATATAAGGTTTAAAACCTGGAGAGCATAATAGCATGTTTTTTTAGTTAATGTTAGAACTCAAGTCACAACATGTTACAACGCATATGCCTCTACGCGCCAGGCAAAATTATTGACCAACCATAGGATATATGGTTATTTTAAAAGAAATAGCCTTTATAGGTTTACCGATAAAAACGACATTATAACCATGATACACATAAAAAGTACTTTTTTTTTGCGTCCAAATCACACATTGTTTTATCCATTTCTTTCGGTTTACATAACATATATATTAAATCATGAAAATATGTAGTGGCACTTAAAGCGAAAGAGGACTTTACTCAAAACCTGCCAAAGCGCCTGCGTCAAGGCTATGACAACACCATGTCGCCCATTATCCTCAAACCATATTTTTATGGTTTTTAATATCGTATTTCGGAATTTATAAAGGATTCTTAAAAAAATAAAACACCATTTCGGCCATTAACCTCAAATAATGTTTTTTAGGATTTTTTTCAATAGTATTTTGCAATTCATAAATTATTTAGACCTAATTATTAGCACTAGTTAATACATATTATTGAGACCTAATTATATCTTTTTTATACAAATTCGAAGATATAACAATGAAAAAGAATAAACTAATTGTAACAAAATCGCCACAAAAATTAGAAAAATGTTACTTTTAATCATTTCCATCTTTAAGAGTTGACATCAAAAGATAATTGTGATCCATTCCGTATGTTAGTCTGCTATGATTGATGTGATTGTAACTCTTGCTAAAAATATGGTCAATTACAATAGTGGTGGTTGACTTTTTTATAGAATGATTTGGAGAAGATTGAGATCTATTTGTAGAATGTCTTTATGATATTAAACCACAATGTTGAAACTGTTAATTAGACGGGGTTGACTTATTCTATATTGTTTTAAATACCATATAGGAGAGTAAATATGAGAATGACACATTAGCACTAATTAATTATGTTGCTTCAATGAGTTGTTAAAAAGTCTGTTTTAATTAATAAATAAAATTAGATTTATATCGATTATATTAAGAGTAGTTAAATAATATTTAGTTATCATAATAAAACTCCGTAGGATATTGTATCTTGATGGGATATCCAATTTCTTTAAGGGTTAATGTCTAGTTAATGAATTATGGTAATGATTTATTAATCATAACCTAATTAAGAGTTGGTCAATGCTTGACCTCTCCTATAAATAAAGGATTATTCACCTCATAAAAAACACACAAACACATCTTCCTCTCATTTTTCTAAGTAAAAACAAACAGAGAAAAATGGGTAAAATATCAAAATTCTTCAAGTCACTATTCGGGTTCAAACGATCAAACCCAAAACGACTTGGTTGGAACTTGTTCAAATCATCCCACAAACAACATAAGCATGAAGAGGCCATCTCAGCTCACCGAGGATCGGTTCAGTCACGGCCACATATTCAGAAGACACTTAAAGGTAAGGGTGCTTTTTTTCTCATTCTTCATATATCTTTCAGCTATCTCGCGTAGAGTTAATAGAATGAGCATCATAATTTTACTACTATGTTATAAAAAGCTTAGTAAAAAAGCCATTCTTAAACCTTACTTTGTTTTCTTCTTGAACTGAGCCAAAATTAATTTACTACTATGTTATAAATCAAATAGAATGAGCATCATAATTTTACGAAGTAAAGGCCCTATGCCACGAATTTATACATGAAGCTTAAGACATATATAGAGCATGTTTCTTCTATATGTTTATTTTTCTCTCTCTTGGTAATATGTAACTTAAGTATATTCACGCCATTTGGTGGACGTATGACCACGGGCGGAGCCATAAATTTTTTTCTCGAGGGGGCATATTTCAATTATTTAAAAAACTACATTGCAAATTGGTTCTTTGGGGGGGGGGGGGACTTGTCCCCAGGCCCTCTCCCTATCTCTCCCACTGCGTATGACACCAGCATGATAGTTTACCTACGGCAGATACTGCGGGCATGGCGTGTGGCATTTTTGTTACAAGGATTACAATAAATCAAAATGTTAATAAATGTATTATAAGTGATTCAACCATATTATGAAATCTGCAGCTATTATATTTTCTATTTGATTGAAAAAAGATAGTTTGCCACAATCTTTTTCATGGTCATCTCTGACACTTGTAGCACAACTAGTCGAATGGGCTATGCAAAGTCCCATATGGAGTTGATACCACATGTGGAATTTGGAACTATGATCCATGAGCACCAAAAGTTAGCCATAAAGTAACAAAAAGTGGTCGGTAAGATAAATGTGCAATCAGAGATTCATGTCTTAAGGAAAGTAAATGTTTTAATACTATAGTTGCAACGGGAGAGGGTAATTTGAATGAAACCCATAAACTATAGTTGCCTAGTTGGTATATAGTGCTATACAGAGGTGCCGTTCTAAAAAAAAGTGCTTTACAGAGGTGGCAATGGGTGGGTCTGGCGGGTTGGGTAATGTGTAACTTTTTGGTCGGTTCATGATCGTCGGTCTTAGTTGACCCCAGAGACTTATTGTCCAAGATATATCAACTTTTTTAATATACTGCAATTTATGTTCTTCGTGTAAAGTGGTTTAGGATGCTGTATGCATGAAAAATACTAGTTGACTTTCATGTTTCAACCCATTTGTTTTATTTGACTTGTTCCCATTTTAGATAAAATATAAGTCGAATGGGTCCATTCATAAGTAAATGTGTCAACATTGGCACCCTGTGTTATGCTTACAATTTCACGAATTGACACTAGCTTTGATTTCACAGATGATTCTATCCAAGTGATTAAAGATCAATGGGAAATGCCAGATGATGTCATTCCTAACACACTCAACTTTGGTGCTTCTCCTCAGAGTCCTCGGGTCGAGCCTCACAACATTCCAATTCCACTCTTCGGGCCACCCGATTAACCCCGAGTTATTTTTGGTATTGGAACAAACCAAATTCAGTAATTTACCAAAGCAAGAACCTTCAAATAAAAAGTTACTCAATAAAGAAAAATTCCATAGGAAGCCAATTTTTGATATTGTTAATGAGGTTCTTGCAAAAAAGTTAGCTTTAGTGGTACCTTCACTCGAATCTTTTTCAAGCAAGTCTTTTAAGCTCGCGAACAACACCTTAAACGGGCAAAAACTTTTAAGGGATCTATGTATGGAGATAGAAGAGCTACTACAAGTGAAGAAGAAAAAAGAAGATGTGAGTAACCATTTTATGGGAGGAAGTACTGAATCATGAAGAAAGTTGGACAGATTATGACAGTAAACTTCATGTAATTGCATTGGAAGTTG
>BQNB010167326.1:0-14012 GCA_026074375.1 Tanacetum coccineum
TTTGTTAAAATTACTCATCAAGTGTTTGTTAAAATGTCTGAATAAGATTGTATAACTGATGCACTAATTTGAAGCATAAGTGATGCACTAATTTAATTATAAGATTGTATAAGTGATTCAAATAATATGTTGTTTAATAATGGTTTAGGATCCTATTAAAAATATGTTAGGGTATCTGTTCATGTTCATGTTCATCTGTTCATAAATATTTTAGGGCATTTGTTTAAAAATATATTAAGGCATGAAACTATTAAATATGAAGACTATTAGATTTAGGGAATTTGTTTGTAATTATTTAAGCATATATTTGTTAGAATAAATGCATATATTTGAAATGATTTAGGGCATCTATTTAGTTAATTTGAAGTGTATGTATGGGAAATGTTTATGAGTAATTGTAGTCATGTTATAGCATAACTTTGTCTGTTTGTTTAAGGCATCTGTTATAGTATGGTCTTAGGGCATCAACTTGTTCATTTGTTTAAGGCATCTGTTAGTAATGTATTAGGGCATCAGTTTATTTGTTTAGTGCATATGTATTAAGGCTATATTAGGGAATCAACTTGTTCATTTGTTTAACGCATCTACTAGTAATGTATTAGGGCATCAGTTTATTTAGTTTATTTGTTTAGTGCATATGTAAGGCTATATTAGGGAATCATGGTCTTAGGGAATCAACTTGTTCATTTGTTTAAGGCATCTGTTAGTAAATTATTAAGGCATCAGCTTATTTGTTTAGTGCATATGTATTAAGGCTATATTAGGGCATCATGGTATTAGGGCATCAACTTGTTCATTTGTTTAAGGCATCTGTTAGTAATGTATTTGGGCATGTTTAGTGCATATGTATTAAGGCTATATTAGGACATCGTGGTCTTAGGGAATTAACTTGTTCATTTGTTTAAGGCATCTGTTAGTAATGCATTACGACATCAGTTTATTTGTTTAGTGCATATGTATTAAGGCTATATTAGGGCATCAACTTGTTCATTTGTTTAAGGCATCTGTTAGTAATGTATTAGGGCATCAGTTTATTTGTTTAGTGCATATGTATTAAGGCTATATTAGGGCATCGTGGTCTTAAGGAATCATAGTCTTGGGGAATCAACTTGTTCATTTGTTTAAGGCAACTGTTAGTAATGTATTAGGGCATCAGTTTATTTGTTTAGTGCATATGTATTAAGGCTATATTAGGGCATCATGGTATTAGGGCATTAACTTGTTCATTTGTTTAAGGCATCGGTTAGTAATGTATTAGGGCATCAGTTTATTTGTTTAGTG
The DNA here is from genome assembly GCA_026074375.1 of Tanacetum coccineum. NCBI lineage: Eukaryota > Viridiplantae > Streptophyta > Magnoliopsida > Asterales > Asteraceae > Tanacetum > Tanacetum coccineum. The sequence goes on from BQNB010167326.1 coordinate 1,282, forward strand.
TATATGTATTAAGGCTATATTAGGGCATCGTGGTTTTAGGGAATCATTGCCTTAGGGAATCAACTTGTTCATTTGTTTAAGGGATCTGTTAGTAATGTATTAGGGCATCAGATTATTTGTTTCGTGCATATGTATTAAGGCTATATTAGGGCATCAACTTGTTCATCTGTTTAAGGCACTCTTAGTAATGTATTAGGGCATGAGTTTAATTGTTTACTGCATATGTATTAAGGCTATATTAGGGCATCATGGTCTTAGGGCATCAACTTGTTCATTTGTTTAAGGCATCTGGTTGTAATGTGTTAGGGCATCAGTTTATTTGTTTAGTGCATATGTATTAAGGCTATATTAGGGCATCAGTTTGGTATTGTATTAGGGCATCACATTTAATTAGTATCTATGGTTAGATTACTAATGCACATCGTGATAATTTTTGTTGATGTTCGTTGCATATACACCTCAATGATAAGGTCTTTTTGCTTGATCTACCGGTCATTAGGGCGTACTATTTTATATCACGAGTGGCTCGTCATATGTTCTCAGCTTTTAGTATGGGTAAGGCTGCTAGTTACGTTATTTTAAGAGTTGAATTGAGATTTTCTGGTTTTAATTCTTTTGGTCCATACTACTACAGGTTTCCATACTTCTCGTCTTAAAGTTTGGTTGTGGTTATTTGTAATATCCAATCAGGTCATGTGCTTTTGGTTTATTAGCAATCCCAGCTCTACATGCCGTCTTTTGTTCTTAGATCTCTTGTCCCGAATTTAATGAAATTAGAATGGGTCAAAACAAGGGAAGTTAGGCTTCAAGAAAGAAAAAAACAAGGGAAATTCAGGTTAATCGACCTGCCATCATTTTCTTGGTGAAGGAAATTAAAATGTGCTCACAAAATCTAATGTAATGATCCAGATTTTTTAAATTAAGCAATTTAGGTGGTTTTGAAGCGTTTGGCTATGATATATTAACTTTCAAAACTTTTCTGTAATGATTCAATATATACCCAAATCTACCCATTTCCAAATAAACTCGTTTCATTGTCTTACATGTGTTTTTTACTAAATTGCACTTCGTTGGTTCCCAACTTTAGGAGGGTCGGGTAACAGGTCACGTTAGGTAATTTTGGGAACGGGTCACATTGTTTGTCCAAATGTATGCAAGTCAGGTAACGGGCCACATTGAATCATTTTTGTACATGTCAAACATAATTTGATCTGTACAACCCATATGATAATATACGATATTCAAAAGACACAAAGCTGAACATCTTAGTTATTCTTCTAGGATTTGTTGTCTACACTGATGTGAGCATTAATACTAAAGGTTTTAATAATACGTTAGTATTCCATTTTCCCTTCCTCATTGTCCTAGTTAGTTAGGTAGATTTTAATGTTATACAACAACATAAAAATACTTGCAGCAACCTATTTTTAGTTTCTGGTGTAAGACTTTTTAAGCATCTAGATATTTTGCTATATGCTAACACTAAATTTATTTGTAGTACATTATCATCTTCAAAGAAAATACTAGTTGAGCTCGTTCAATCTGTTACGACATACGGCGCCTATGGACGTTTGAGAGATAAAAGGACCAACAAGAGTTGGTCATTTGATGCAGGCCCCACTTTGCGTAGAAGGTTGGGACGAAGCATTATATAAGATTGGTAAATTATGGTCTGAAACCATCCTTTTAGTGCAGAGTGCATCAGTATTCAGTATTGGTGAAAGTAGTGGAAGACATTCTCGTTATGTTCATTGAAGAAAATGAAGATTCCCTTTGCTCGTGCGCAGTGTTTGTTTTTGACAGGCAGCCTTATAAGGTTGGAATAAGGTATCAAGAAGACGGTACTAAAGTCCGCGTTGCAAGAGGCATAGGTGCTTCAGGGGCCATCATTCCTCGTCCTGAGATTTTGAAGATAAGGACAACTTGACGCCCAACAATAGGTAATATTATACAATTGTTTGTACGTTAGTTTGTTTGGTTTACGTGGAAATGGATTTTTTGATCCATTTAATTAGGATTATATCATTTGGGCATCCGTTTGTTATATAGGTGTGTATACTTGGGCATCCGTTTACTTATGATCTAAATCTCGAGTTTGATGGACTGAATACAGAATATAAAGATCTGGTATGTTAATCTAATATGATATTTCAAATATTTTTGTGCTATCATCTTGGAAACCTGTTAAGATGTTCGCTTTCAGGAGATTGTTCTTGCACAAACTAAATTGAAAGGGTCTGAACGTATAATTCAAATGGGAAGAAAGAGATAAGTGAAACAGGGCATAAAAATACTTGAGAACTGATGAAGACTGTTGCTAATACCCAAACCACTCTTTAACTGCTCTTTAGTGAAACATCACATGATGATGCTGTCATTTTGATTATTGGAGGTAGTCTAGGTCGGCCTAGACATGTATACAATATGTCTTTTTCACATGGACAGGGTGTTCGATCTGATCCTTCTGATTTTACTAGAAGGGGAGTAGCCGAAGGGATTTTAAGAAAGGCTCTGTCTGGATATTCTGTGTTCTCCATGTATTTCTGAAACATATGCAGGTATTATTTCATCAACTGCAAACTTGCGTAAACGATGAGTTTTTTGGAAATGGGTAGAGTTTAAAACTATATTGAAGCTTTGCAAATTTTTAGGCCCTTCTAGGTTGTTTCTGCTGGTCAAAGCTCGTTCTTCTTTCAATATGACACAACATTTTCTACCCAAGTGTGATTTTAGATAAAACAGAAAAGTAATATATCTCACTGAAGCAGGCATAACATATCTATATGCATTCACTTATTGGCTGGGATCTTGCAGGTGGGTTCTGCATATTATCACATTCATTATTATGACCTGAGAAATATCAGTCAACCATTACATATATATAGTGGGCATCAGAAAGCTGTAGATGCACTGGACTCATACACCCATTAGCTGTTAATTTAACGTTTTGGGTTGATTTTGAGGCTCTTTTGTTGGATAATGTTCATTAATGCAGACCAAAATTTGTTTTGTTTTGCTTTCTGCTATGGTTTCGGATAAAAGGGGTAAAGTGGCAAAAAAATTCACTTTTACTGCTTTAAACCTCCAACGTCATATTCTCGAGATATTTATAAACTAATACAGAGTATATGTTTTGTAACAATAATCGACAGTTCGACACAGTAACCACTAACTAGATTAAGAAAGTAATAATTATGGACAAAACATGTTTGCAGGGTCAGCCGATACAAAAACCCATTTTAAACTAGAACCCAACCCAGATAATAATCTTGCCACCTCTAAACTTAAATAATGGATCTCAGAATTCACATTTATCCACCCAATAGAAATTAGTTGCACACTTGAGAGACCTAGAGTCAAAGACAAATTCTGTAATTTTCACCAACTGATGATTTATGTAGTTTACTCTAATTTCTATAATTTGTATAGTGATTATCTCGATGCTGCAGACGAGGTGGTCCTAATTTCTATTCCACTAATGAGCTGCGCAAGTTTGCTCATACATAGTTACGCATTATAGATAGAAATAGCAAGTGGGTGGGCTAGATAGTGTACCAATACGAGTTGTTATTTTAGTGCATATGTTTGAGGTACTTTAGTGCATCCGTTTGACATAATTTAGTGCATCTGTTTGTATCATAGTATTACATCCAATTATAATAAGAGTCGATATGAATGTTACATAGAGGATTAGAGGACAGTCCATATGGTGACCTGGATAACATTTAAACAATCTGAGTGCTTAATGATGAACACAAAAATATGTATTTCGAAGTGGCCTATTGTAGGTGCTTATCTGCTTGTTGTGTTTAATACCATAGATAACTAGTTTGTTGCTGAAATAATTGTTTATCTGCTTGTTGTGCTTGCTGAACACAAAAAATACAATTTAAGCTGATAATCTTTTTTTTACAAATCTTATCGTATATATCTTTAACGTACTATATGTTTCCTAATTTTGTGTTTGTGTGTTAGGAAATATGGAACATTCCATATGGAAATGAGAGCTTCGCTGTATATAGCATATTGATGCTGGTTTGGATGTCTCCTTCAACAATAATGTTGTCTGAAGTTGCTTGTTCTTTAAAGAATGCAATAGTTAGCGGTTCTATTCTAGCGTGTTAGGAAATATGGAACAGTTCATATGGAAATGAGAGCTTCCCTGTGTATGTTGAGCATATTGATGCTGGTGTGGACTCGTCTCCTTCAACAACAATGTTGTCTGAAGTTGCTTGTTCTTTGAAAAATGCAATAGTTGGTGGTTCTATTCTAGAAAGATATGGGGACAAGATGTACAATACTTGTTATTACTCGTCGAGTGTACATAATAATTTTTATGAATGTGGGTAGATGCAGGGTGGTACATGTACAAGAATTAAGGGTGAGGGGCGACGGTATCATGGACCTGATGAATGTGATGAATATATATCAAATTATATTCCAGTCAGACGTCTGTAATGTGATGAATATATATCATAATATAGATCAGATATAGTTGTGTTACAATAATTGTGCCCATTTTCATGCATTAGGGTAAAGTCCTTCAAATAAGTACTTAATATACTCGATATGGACTTGTGCTATTTTGCAAATAAGGAATACGTTGTTAGTTATTCATATGTTAGAAGTACTTATTTAGCGTATCGGTTTGTATATTTTAGTGCATCCTTTTGTATATTTTAGTGCATCCTTTTGCATCCTAGGTAAACCAAAAAAATGTATTCAAATGATTACAACTGATGCTTTTGTTTGAGACTACCATATAATAAGAGGGCAAGCTAGATTCGCCTTTTCAGATATTGCTACACAAGCATGCTTGTAATAGTATAACAACCAAGTGTTTTGCAAGGAAAAGAGTCTCACTTGGACTTGTATTGATTCAAGCCGAAGCTACAAATGTACAACAATAAGAAATAAATTACACATGAAACACAATACAAATAATAATAAGGATGTGATGTTTTACACTAGAATTTCCCTTCACCAAACATATGCGACATTGTGGTATGTCATTGTTTACACAAAGAGTATTACTTCTCAATCTTCGGATTTAGTAGTTTAATAGTAACTGGATTTTGTTTTCGCGTTTGTAATTGTCGATGTAGCATGTGATGTTCATCAGTTTTCTTGTCTATCAGCTACACAAGCTACACAGTAGCTTCCATTTAACCCTTTAATGCAATAGGAATTGGCGTGAATATCTCAGGATATGATTTGAATCTTCATACATGTTAGCATATCCTTGTATATTATCAACTACAGCTACAAGCATGCTAGCCCTGCACAAAATCACATTTTCATTATAAATTGCAATGAGTTGATGACAGGAATACATTTTCATTAGCGATAACACAATAACAGAGTTTTGAGATGGTTCATGTTTTTTGTTCGAAGCTGCCATTAACAAGGTCCTCAAAACACTCTATGACTCGGGGCAGACTTCTTTGACTGCTTGCCGACCTACAAATCAAGACCATGATCATATACTATGTTACAAGATACATAATTGGTATAGAAATTACCACCTTTAGCTTCCTTCCTTAAGGTATCATATATAGAGTTAAATCCATACATTCTATTGATAAAAAAGGGCATCAGTTTATAAACAAAAGGTGCATCATATTAGGTAAATACAATAAATTGTAATAAAATGTATTACTTGTTAAACATAGCGTCAAATGTATTATTACTCAAACTCAATTAAGGCAGCAAACTGCAATACTGAAGTCATTTGCGACACATCACAAGATGCTTTATGGACTGATGCTACTTTATCAATTTAAAAAATAAGGGACGTATAGGCCTAGATTTGAGTCTTCTGATATTTTCTCTACATGGCATGCCTATACACACGCTGTTACTGAATCTCAAGAGAAATTATTCACAAACATTTATTAAATATTTAGATGACATATAAGCAATCACAATTTCAAGGCATTACCTTCAGACTCTTTGCTTCTGATATAGTTTTAGGCATGGTCAAATCAAGCATATTCATCATTACTTCTGTAGCGCGTACCACTTGCCCTGTTTTAGCATCTAAGAGATCAACATCCCCTTCGTTCACTACTTGTGATCATTCGACTAGCAACCATCTCAAGGTATCCTAGTGGTAAGGTGTCATGAAGGTCTTAGACCAGACCCATGTTCAAACCTTGTTGGGTGAACATCTTGGGATGGCCGGGGAAAGGTCCAGAAATGGCCACAGGAATACCGGTCAGCTTACATCACAACCAAAAAGGCCCGACTCTTCCAATGTAACGAGTAATAAAGGTCCTAGCTAGCATACTACCAAACATTATTGATCTAGCGTCACTTTCAGTTAACTTTTTGTAGCATTACAACCAACATTACAAAGAAAAGTGGGAAGAAAAAACCATTAGGATCAAAGTATTTAATGATATAAACAAAACTGTAGAGTCTGAAATCAATGGTTTTTTGTATTTCTGACAATTGGATCAAGTTTGCAGTAGTGTAAAAGACATGAAAATCCTAGATTTCATTCATAACCATTAATAAAAAAGTGCAATCCACAATAATGGAGATAGTCATTAGATTATTTCACCCACCTTACAAGAAAATGCAATAATCAACTGATTATTTTTTAGGAAATTCTGATTATCTAAGATTCATTTTGAACAAACAACTCCCAAACACCCTGCTTATTTCATCCTTTAGAAGGGAAATTTTTGATAAATGTTAGGGCACATTTCATACAAACTTATAAAAGTAACAACCTTTCGACGGCGAACTTCTCGTCGTCGATTCTTGTCGTTTTAGAAGGCTTCAAACACACTTTAACTAATCAAAATTAAAAATTAATCAACATCATTTAATAAAAGATACCTACAATTAGATGCTAAATACGTATATTAATTAACTTAGGGTTTGTATTACCTGAAACAATGAATTTGTTTTCAACCACCGGCGCCGCCACCGCCGGTGACTATGACGGTACCGGTAACGGTACTACATACACAAACAGGTACCACTGAGTGGTTAATGATAGTGATGGTGGTTAATGATGTTGATAGGGTGATTGTGATGGTGATGGTGACGGTACCACTGAGTGTGTGTCGAGACTATAATCAGATAAAAAGGAAAAAGAAAAAAATGAAATAAAATTAGGCATTATATATGGTAAGTGTGATTTTGTAAAATCGTCCCTTGAAGAATGAAAGAAGTTACAAACAGCTCCCTGTAGTTTGATGCGAAAAAAGGAGGGGAAGGAGGCTTGATCCAACGGTTGTAAAGTGGTTTTCTAGGTTTTCCACCAAGATAAGGTTTTCTCATGATCCCATATATATATATACATATATATAATATATAATATCTAGAGAAAGTATATATATAAATATATATTATATCTAAAGTATCCGTTAAACAAGTTAAACAAGTACGTAATTAATGACTATTTACAATATTTATTTCCGTGAAGTAATAAAACGAATTCTTCGTGTATTAACGTAAACCCCCAATCTCATTATTTTCCAACGAATAAAAATGCGGTACCAACTCACATAATCAATAGTTCTGACATTGTTTTAGCTCTTAGAAGTTTTTCACTTGCTTTTATTCTTGTCATTGCTTTTCAAGGTGATCTTAGATTTTTTTAGTGATTTTACAGTTCTATGTTACTCGATTCCAGATTGCTTGGAAGAATGAATTTTGGTGTGCGTGATAGAGAGCTCCGTAGAGGATCTTTGTATCTAATTGCATTGTCGCTCAGTGATTATCATGGAGCTTAGCATCAATAATCATATTAAATCCAAAATCTTTAATGTGCTTATGGATGTTACTATCAGAATAAAACACAAGCACTCGAGAGAAAATGTAGGTACTTTATTGTTTTTGTCAAGAAAGTCGTACTAACTCCTATCCCACATAGACAAAGAAAAAAATCGTTATCATTTATATTCCAAACTGTGTACTTGTTTGTTGTTTTAGGTAGGGTGGTAATTTCTGATACGAAACTCGATCCGAAACCGACACGAAAATTAACAGATCCGGGTCGGGTTGAGGTCGACCCATCTAACCCATTTATTAAACATGTTAGGTTCGGGCTGGGAATAAATTAAGTAGCTCGATCCGCCAACCCGTTTATGATTTTTTTTTCTTACATTAAAGATTATTTATATTATATTATACGGGGTAAATGGGTTAAACGGATCAACCCGCAAACCCGTTTAACTTGTTTAACCCGTGTAGTGTGCAACTTTTGTATTTAATACATGTTAAATGGGTCAACCCAAAGCCCGTTTAACTTCCTCAAGCCATGTAACTCATTAAACCTGCCAACCTAAGTATATATACGGGTTAAATGAGTTAGGTTTAGGTTATGTCTAAAAATGTTAGGGTTGACATAGCTGATCCGTTAAATGGGTTAGATTCGGGTTGGGTTTTTGACCTTCCAACCTTTCATCTTGAACCCGCCAACTTGAACTTGACCTGAATCGCCACCCCTAGTTTTAGGGTTAATGTGATGCTTTCATGTTGGTTGCATGGTGTAGTTCTGATGGGACTACCACAGCTGTGAGCATGAAAATTTTATCTGATATCTTAACTTTTTTTTCTAAACTACTTTCTCCATTTTATTTTTATTGTTTGCGTTTCTTTTTTAGGATGTCCCAAATTAATTGTCTACTACTAAAAATAGATAGGGAATTTTGATCAAGTTTACTATATTACCCTTGTTTAAAGTATTACACGCTTTAAAACGGACTTTAATTAATTAGCTAAAGGTTCTATCAAAAAATAAGAAAGAGAAAGCAGTAATAAATGCACTTTTTTTAAACTGCGTGTTTTTGTCGGGAGAATAATTTTGAGACGGGGGAGTACAAAATATATCTTTACTAATATTGTCTCTTAATTTTAAAAAATAATTGGACAAAACATTTATGTACAGGTCATATATAAAGGGTAAACTAACATAAATAAGCATGTTGGTCATTGTGAACTTCATATATAAGGTCCGTTACAGAGCATAATGAAACCACTTGTTGAATTACCATATAATATAAATAAGCATGTTCGTCATTGTCACTAGTTAGCTGAAACAAGTCATATATAAAGGGGGTTGTGTATTTGTCTGTATGTGTAGCTAGTTTTTTGCAGATGATATGAAACTCATAGATGCTCACATGTATATTGATTGCGAGTCTTGTGTGTGATCGTAAATAATGACCATTCTTGTTGAAATGGTAGATTAAAAGGATCACATGTGTGTATGTATATCTATGTATGTCTCTATGCGTGTTTGAACCAAAATTCTGCTCAGTTGTTCTTGTTATGTTAATGCCATACATATAACCTTCTATAATGGTAGATTAAAAGGATCACATGTGTGTATGGATATCTTGTCAATGCCATACATATAACCTTTGGTCTCTATATAAGTGAGTGAACTTCTATAATGCAGGAACTTTCTTAGATCCGACCTTCTTATGACCGGCTGATACTAAAGGTATGGAACAATGAAATATCATGTACCAAATATATGTTATCTAGAGATCAGATAAATTCACTATTCATATATTATTATTATGTCATGTTTAGGTTATTGATGGTCTTCCAGCAGAATTTGCTTTTGGAAAGGATGGTCAGCCACCATCAAAGATCTTTAAAGATGCAATTTCGTATATTGTTAGCCAATAATATGGCATTGGGTTACCATGCAAAAGCTGCACCTCCAACTGTAACATTCCCACATTTGAAGGTATTAAAGTTATTTCTATTCTTGTATATGCGTTTTGATCTCATTTGTGACAATATATGCAGGCTATGACTACTGGGTCAATAGGGGGATTTTTAGATGTTTTGTTTAATTTCAACACGCAAGCTCTCTTGAAAGATAATATTATAGGTGAGTTGGCAAAACCTTATACTAGTTGTTGTTCTGGTGTTGGCTAGCCTGATGTAACAGTCCATGGGAGACCTTAGTGGAGTCGAGGATTACTACTGGAGTGCAACAATATCAAATCTTAAAAATGGTAAATATGGTGCAATATGCAAAGTTAGTATGGGAGCTTCACCATGACCAAGATAAAGCCTTAACTTACTTTGAAAAAGATGTGTTTGCAGCTCCTGAAGACAGGTATGCACTTGACTTCTAAAGGTCAAACTTATCATCGGCTAACAACTATGATCCAAATTGTTTTGGTTGAAGAAGGGTTTGGTAATATTATGGGTAATAAATGTTTTCTTGAGAGATAACAGGTCTGAACTAGTCTGGCAAACTTTTACGTAATATTATTCATAATTTGGTTTGTTTTCTTACCAGTCTTGAAGAGCTGCAAGTGACCTGCAGTAATGAGTGGTCTGGGTGTGTTGGTCAATCTTTAATATTTTACATACTATTATGTGAATCTCTTGAACCTTCAATTTTTTTTGCCGCTTTTACATTTTCGTTGTTGTTGTCTTATTAATAGGGATTTTACAAACCGGTCGCTACCTTCAGAACAGAAGGGCGAACCCTCCCAAGTATGTTCTCATCCCTTATCTTTGTATCTGTTGTCGTATAGATTCTGTTTTATATCTGAGTTTTTATGTCTTTTATATTGATAGCCTGGATATGGAGACAGAGGTGGTATGTATATCAAACGAGTTTACACCAGGATTTTTACGTCTTGCCTATGAACAGGGACTTCGATGATAGTGTTCTGCAGCGAGTTAATGAAGATATAAAAGATATTTTGCTTCCAGACATGAGTAATTATTTGATATCAGAGGTCAGTGATGAGTTGCAAGTCAAATTTTATCTATTCATTCTTTTATCTTTATTTATTATGACTCCAAATTTATAGTATATTCTGCTTGCTGTCCAGGATGATGCTTCTAATGTAAATTGGAGCACTGAACCGCATGGTTTTGATGGAATGCCAGATGCCGAGTAGAAAGACGTTTAAAGGTAACTGTTTTTATTTTTATATTATGATGTGACAATTTAATATTTGCTCATAAATTCTTGAACCAATTTCCTTAAAATTTATTAATCATACAGGAAGCTATAGCTATAGTTCAAGTCAAGCTTCAAGAAACAAGTGTGCATAGTTCTCTCGCAAGGGAAGAGGGTGAAGTATTTGAGCTTGACTCTGATACAAGGAGGCGTGTTTGTAATGATAGGTTATTGGTTGCGTTTGTGTCGAGTTTTGACCATACTATTTGTGGTTTTGTGAAAAAAATTTTAGTTTGTTTATGCGGTAAAACAACCGTTCAATTTTTTTTGTTATATGTTCATAGTTAGTGACCACGTATTTCGTCACTATTGGACGTTAAGGTCCCGTTAGTTTCCCGTTAGGTTTACTCAAATAATGACGCCTTTTTTTCGTCACTAATTTCATCAAATAGTGACGACTTTAGCCACTTTAGTGATGAAATTATGTGAAGAAATGGGTTGTCACACATCCTTAAGTGACGACTTTAGCTCGTCACTAATTTAGTGTCGAATTCAATTTCGTCACTTTTTAATTTGTGACGGAGCTATTGTGACGACAAGTGACGACGTTGATTTTCGTCATTAAGCTGGTTTAGTGACGAATTTTCCTCTATTAATGACGATTTTCCATTCGTCATTAAAGCCTTTTTTTCTTGTAGTGTCTCTACCAACAACATATCGATCTAATCCTAACATCTAATGATCACGAGCATCACGAACATCTAATCGATCGATCTTTGATCGATTATCTCTTGTATGTCTATAGAAGTGCAATGTTAGTGTTACAGAAGTCGAAAGTTAAATCAAGTAGCATCTCCGAGTAAATGTAGATGATATGAAATTAGTCAACTCCGTCATGAGGGTGGTAGGTTGTTGAAAGTTGATTTTGGCTCTGACTTTCACTGGTAATTTATCTGTTTAACAAGTTTCTAAACTGTTAGAGCAAAAGGTATCATGGAGAGGATGTTCGCCGTTTCCGACGTGGCACCCAAATGGCTTCACCGTTTCCCTCGTCACCACACCACTGTGGCTCACCATTTGTGGTTTCGCCATCTACACGACGAGGAGAGAGACGAAGGAAATACATAAAGAATGTCCTTGTTATCTTGCATAATTATTGTCAAGGCTTATTAGCTATTCCAACTATATGCATATATACATGAAAGACTCAGAAAGCGCTAAATAGCAAATTTGTTATTGTGCCCAGACACATTTAATCAAATCTTTCTAATTGTTAAAACTTGGAATATGGGTACTGATTCAGATAATATAACTGCTGCTAGCCATACACATATATGTTTCTGTTGGGATATGTCCATATCATAAATAAATATACGGCCGAAAATATGTGAGCCTATGGGGGCACACACGTATACACAGAGGATACGTTTATTAAAGTAATTAATATATTGTATATTAATTATATTAATATACTTCACGAAATATTAAACGGTCTTTAATTGTATCGTTAGACGTTATAAACAAGTGAGGGACTTGTTAGTGCGAAAACCAAACCCGTGGGGTGTTGGTTGTGACCGGTCGAACTAGAAAAGAAGGAGGGTTGAAGTGTCGTTTTTAAAAAAACTAGAGGAGGTGTTGTATTGTAACTTGGAGACCAAGTTATTAGACTATATAATGACCCTTAAAGATCATTATACGAATGACGACAAAAAAAAACACGTACTCACGATTATATTATAATCCTAAACTCTCCTTGCAACACATAACATGCAATAGATTATTCCTACACGTATGTGTATCTATGCAATATATTATTGCATGCATGTGAATGTGTTAT
>BQNB010167327.1:0-14012 GCA_026074375.1 Tanacetum coccineum
TGATGGATGCCTATGTGATCTATCATAGCCCTACACTTGTTTTATAACCTTATTAATTCTTACATTTACTAATTGCACCTAAACGTTACACTTAACACTTTCTGGTTTTACGCAGAATTTTACTCTCACTTGCGTGCCCTAAACACACTACTTAAACACTCCCATAATTCAAACCAAAATTCACCATGCTACATATATGTCCTATGAACCTCTCATCGCTCTCCCAAAGTCACTACCCTTCCATTAATATTCCAAAAAAAATCATTAATGCTTGTGTTTAAATATTTTAAATTACTGTGATTGTATGTTTTAAATGTGCTTGGACATTATGTGCTTTGTTGTGTCTATTATTGTGCTATTGAATTGGATCGGAGGGGTACGCCTACCCATTGGATCGGGGGTAACGTTCCTACCTATTTGTTTTGTTTGCATATTTGTGTGTTTAACTGCATATTTGTGTGTTTAACTGCATATTTGTCCAGTTGTGTTCTAATGATCACAGTAATTATGTTTAAAGTTTTATTGTTGTCCTAAACCTATGTCTCTCACCAACCATGTGTTGACGTATTTTAGCATCATTTTCAGGTGAGCATAATGAGGTTAGGCAAAGTGGCTAGAGAGAGACTGCTAGGGTGCATGGGAGCATACTTCCCTATTTGTTTTGTTTGCATGAACTTATGTTATTTGTTTTGAATTTTATTAGGAGCGTGGATTTATTATTCTTGTATTGGAGAGACCCACTTTCTTTAATACAAGAAGTTGTTTGTTTGTTTGATTGGATTATCGATATTGTCATGACACATTGTGTCCCTTGACTCGTTTATGCATTTAGAAATTCTCTGTTTCGACACCATTGTGTTATGATGATATCCATGACGTTACGCCTCGCGTTTCCGCCTTGGCGGGGTGTGACAGATTGGTATCAGAGCCTTTGGTTATAGAGAACTAGGTGGTTGAGCCTAGTCTATAGCTTAGGGGTCCCTCATATAGATGCATTTAGGACTTATGTGTAAGTATATACCTATTATGCATATTTTCAACAATTTTCATAAAGAACATCATACTATATACTATATATTATATATACTATATATATGTTAAGTTTCCCTTTGTTATTTGACATCTGTATCCTGATACACTTTATGTCTTATGGTCTATTTTAGTATGTCTCCTCCTATTCGTAGGAAGTACAAAAATTCCATTGCTATCGCAACCGGGTGTAAAAGGTTTAAGAATACCAAGAGGAGTAACCGCAAAATTCGAATCCCTATTGCTTTATGGCCGTGCAAAGTTGAAGAGGAAATGACCCTGGAAGAAGTTGATGGACAAATGGTGGGGAAAGTTGAGACAAAGATAATTGCCAAGGATGGCACTATCACTAAAGTCCCTGGGAAATTCAAGAGTTATGAAACGTCAGACGAAGAGACAGAGGAGCAGCCAAGAAGACGTGATTTGTATAGATTTGTGGATCACCCGCAAATTCAACAAGCTAATCCGATGAATGAGTTCGCACCCCATCAAATCCCTCAACCATTGGGTAATATGAATGGATGGTTGATTGAAAGTGAAGAAGAAGCTGAGAGAGATGAAGTGGACTCGGACCTTGAGTCTACTGCCAGTAGCAAGCCGGTGTGGGAAAAGAACGATAAAGATGATCATGGCTATGCATCTCATCCTTGTCCATGGTGTTCCAAGTAGTTGTCATGTTTTAGCTTGTCTTGCTTTCTTTCGGCGTTTGGAGCCATATTAGGGATATTATTTTTGATGTTGGATTTTAAGTGCTATTAATAAAAGTGATTGTTAGGGTTATTCTCTGTGTTATGTGATGGGTTATTTGTTTCAAAGTGCTATGTGATGTGTTTAATTGTATGAAGTGTCTTCATAGGAGGGAGTACAACTGTGAAAGGGGGCATCTATAATTATGGTGGCCAACATAATTATACATGCGCCACGACGCAGGTGGACTTGCAAGTATGATTACATGGATTATTGTTAATGTGTAGTATGCATGCAAATGGTTATTGATTGTATGATGAGATTTTGATCCGTATTATATTGTCTAATGAATATAATTTGTATATCTTATAGAAAATGGCTCCAAACCGACGAAGTGGTCCTACCAGTAGCGACGACAACGAAAATCCCGACGTTGCCACTGTCATCGCACATCATGCTCACCTGAAAATGATGCTAAAATACGTCAACCACATGTTTGGTTAGAGACATAGGTTTAAGGACAAACATTAAAACTTTAAAACCCGAAATTACTGTGATTATCAAAACATTAAAGGACAATTATGCAAAATATGAACTTATGGGATTACTAACATGCCATCCACAAACAGTAGGAACGTTACCTCCCGAATCATTACAACAACTGGGTAGGAACGTTACCCCCGATCCACTAATAGTCATGGAAAGGATCCAATACCCAATTCCAGACTCTTGGTACCGATAACACAATATCACAAGGAGTTGAACAGCTCCAAGGATCTTGCCTACATAAGTAGACGATAACACCACATTACCACTCGGGATAAATCCCAAGTCTTGCCTACATGAGTAGACGATAACACTAATATCACATTTAACATGCAACAATAAGTCATATATCAGTAACATATTGTCCACACACCATTTACCACATAATCACAGCATTCAAAACATCTTTAGATCATAAGCATCCTTTTTCACCAAAAAAAGTAAAGACAATTTAACAAATGGACTACACCTATGAAACTCACCTGCTTGCTAGCTTCAAATCCACAACTCTTCACAAATAACACGAACAATCTATATAATATAAGCACAAAATAAGTTACCATCAAATAGGCATTCAACCCAAAATGATGTAACCTCAACTATGATGGATGCCTATGTGATCTATCATAGCCCTACACTTGTTTTATAACCTTATTAAATCTTACATTTACTAGTTGCACCTAAACGTTACACTTAACACTTTCTGGTTTTACGCAGAATTTTACTCTCACTTGCGTGCCCTAAACGCACTACTTAAACACCCCATAAATTCAAACAAAATTCACCATGCTACATATATGTCCAATGAACTATTTCATAGCCTCCCAAATTCACACCCTTCTATAAATATCCCCAAAAAATTTCATATATATTCAAAGTGTTTACAAATTCTACTCAAAATCCTGACCTTTAAAAAGTTAGTGCATAAATTACCCAATTAAACCCCCCTCTCGACCTTAAGAGCAAAAATTCAGAAGGTCTCAACACAATTATATGAACTAACTTCCACTAATTAGAGCCTCTATACGCAGTGTCTAAGTATTTTTAGGAAAATCAAAGTCAAAAACTGAAATCCTCACTGATTTACACACTGATTTTGTATTGACCCATTTGACCACTTCCCCGACCATAAAAACTATGAGGCCAGATATCTAAGAAAGTGTAGACTTTCTCTGATGGTATCTCCATATGTTTAAATTATTTATTTAATCTTTTATGACCGAGTTATGCTCGTTACAAAACTGCCTAACTTTCTGCAGTGAATTACGCATCTAATTTGAGTGATCTAAACCCTAACGCATGCTCGAATCGCTAATCTAATTAATCTAATGATTAAGCTAACATCATAATATCATAAACTTTCTGGAAATTAATTACCCTAATTTATAATCCTATTTTTAAACCTAAATCCATCACAATTTAAGTTACTAGGAAAATTAGACGAACGAGAATTAAAAGTCGAATCGTACCTTAAAGCCAAACCCAAAAATATTTCGTCTCCTCTTTTTTTTTTTCTCCTTAAGGCCGGCCAAAGTATGAGTGGATTAAAGGGTTCTAGGTTTATTATTATAGCACTTAGTGTAGAGTTTTTGTCAAGTCTAACTAGGTTTTAGATTATAATAAGGATAGGATAAAATTATATAATATTATATATTATAATATTTTTAAAACCCTTAACCGGCCGAATATAATATATATATATATATATATATTTATTTTATTTTTATATTTACATTTAAAACCTCAAGTTTTTATAAAAACTTTAATTAATTTAACTCTTCCTTTTTGTATTAACGCAGTTCACTAACTTTCTAAAAATAATTATTCATTTCCAACCTAACTTTCTAAAAATAGAAATTTTACATTTCTTAATCTAACACTCTAAACGCTAAACCTATCTTAAATAACTATCATAAAATACGTATACGTATATATACTTACACATTAAAGACAAATCTCTAAATTTCCAATAATCATTTTCCTTGTCACTTAAAAGTGAACGAAAAGGAAATCACCATTTTTCACCATTAATCCAATCTTTTTAAATGCTCACATTCTAACGATGGATTTCCACTAACTCATAAACACATATACATACACATAGCACATAATTCACATAAGCCGCACATCACCATAGACATAAAGTCAAATACTAAGGGTTTGACTAACATGCTCAAGTCATGGTTGTCACAATCACGATTAAAAATATATTGTAACGATTGTTTTACGAGTATGTTATCGTTGTCCTCTCCACTTGGAAGTAAAGTTAACACGGTACTCAGAAACAAAAGATTCATAATTAATTGGTCAACATTGTTTGATGTTGAAAAATGATTTTAATACCACAGCTATATAAAAGGCTCTACTACTTTGAGGCCATGAGCGCGGTAAACGACTCGCACATTCTCGCATACGGCTCTAGTTTTTTTCTATACTAGGTTAACAATATGTTTCACCCGTAGTGCAGTGACTATGGTAAACAAACAGGGTGTTGGTTGTGATGCATATCAACTTTTAAGTGGACTCCTAGTCACCAGAAGTCAAGTAGCTGGAAGGTTTTTTAGTTTCGGGTGTTTATTGTGACGCATATCAACTTTTTAAGCGGCTCTCACGGATGACCTAGAGTCAAAAAGCTTGTTATTAGCAATTTAGCATCATTAGAATGTGTTAGGTCGACGAACACGAACGAACTTTTTACCGAACGGTTCATGAAATGTTCACTGAACGTTCAGTTCGTTTACAGCCCTATCTTTAGGTGCAAACCCAACCATCTGAAAAGGGAGGGTTTTACCCGGTTTAAATCTATGTGGCGGTAGTTTCAAAAGCCATGGATTAGTCGGCCCAACGGTCAGAAACCATGGTTTGGTTAACAAAAAAATTTGAAGTAAACCATGAGAACCCTTGTACATGATTCTTTCTGAAATGAAATTAACTATCAGTTTGTAACGACTTTCCAATCGTCGTACTTGTATTATCGTTGCAAACAATTGTACTTGTTCTTGTGTAAAATGTAACTAGAACACCACGTCTCAAGAATGCGAGTTTTTGTCAAAAACCGTTCATTCTTGCAGTCTATGATGCTTTTATGTCACTTAAGAAAGAGCGTTAGTTTATTTGCAACGGAAAATCAAGGACCGATGAAACTTTTGGCTCTCCTTGTGAACTTTTTCACTATCTTTGTATTAGAAAAGGTTAAAGGGAGCGCTTCTTCAGCAGCCTCTTCAGTATTATACCACCGGCCATTTGAGTCATCAGTCCCTTGATTTATTTCGTTGGCCATGAAATCATCAGGTGTGTCGGGCTCATCTGGTATGTCTCGGTATAAATGTTTCAATATAAATAATGCAGTATCGAGGTCTTTCCAATAATTTCTGCAAAATGCGTCAAAGTCATAAGCATTCACACTTTCAAAACAACAACAATATGTTAACGCACAATAGATGTATACTCACGTATGTGCTCCCACAGCGGATATGTACTGATGCTGAAATGTTTTGTCCTGCATCGATCAGTTTAAAGATAGAAAGTGAAGTTAACAAATCTTTTATCACTTAAACTATCTAGAGGAACACTTGGTGTGTATCAGTACACGTCTTGATTATAAGACATAAGCTACAGAAAAATATACAACCTAAGGCGCTTAATCTGTTACGATTTTTGGAAACATTTTTATAAAGATGGTACGAAAACATACTTGAAGAACATGATCGATTCGTCCATCTTCACTCCCTGTTAACTTCTCCAGCATTAGTGAACCATAGGATCTTTCCACTACTTCGGGATTTTCTAATGTCTCCGCTGAGCATAAGAAAAAGTTACAAATCAGTAAATTGCTGGTGCAACGCAAGAAAATGGATGAAGACCTAAATATGATTACAGGAACCATGTTATCACAATACTACTTGAAATTTCAATATATAACAAATTAAGAGGTTTTTTCACTGTCAGCAATAAAAACACATTTTGGTGACTTTCAATTTGCTTGACCCGTTTCTCTTTTAACCAAACCTTTTCATATGCCTGGTTAGGGAAAAAACTATATCCCAAATCGACCCATTCATGTTTGACGTACCTCCAACACAATCGCCATCCTTCACTTGACATAGTGCTAGTACTTTGCCCTACAAAATACAGATGGTAAGCCGCTGTAGCGTTCAATGAGCCATTTGACCAGAAAGTACCAATATAAATAGTGTAAGACAGGTTTAGCTTATAAATTGTGTAATGGTACCTACAAAAAAGTGCATTATATCTAGGACAATCGAACAAAATACAGACCTTTACTGAGCTCATACGATCCATTACCACCTGAGAACTTGACGCAACATCTTCTACAAATTCCTGAACCATCATATATCAGCAATATACGAGTGATGCTAACACTTATAAATGGTAGAGATGTATACGCTCTACCTGAAAACCGATATGAAGCCTCTTTCCACCTTTGTGATAAGGAATAATGACAGGGCGTGTGTTGACATAATCTTTACAAACAAGTGGTTCTACTCTGTAAAGGCCAGTTTATTTCACATTAGTGCCACCTGTACTCGACATACTAGTAAATAAGCACAGAGCTAAGAGATACCTATATGCCACGGGATCGAAAGGGTGAAAAATGTTGAACATCTTCCGACAAGATGGCATTTCTTCTATTATATTTTCATTGTTCCAATAGTCTTTTCCTTTTCCTAAAAAAATACAGGAATTATAATTGCTATTTATGCCATCAGATACAAAATAACTGTATATGGGGTACGAATTACCTATTCCTAAACGAACATTGCGAAGGGAAAGAAACACACCAAGAGGAGAGCCAACCGCAAAGAACGTATCAACCTGGAATGAACCTCAAGCAGTATAATAAACAAACTGAACTCAAATATAAAATATGGTCAAGCCTTTTCAGGCAAAAAAATTAACTAACTTTAAAAACAAATTTCACATATATATACCTTAAATTCCAGTTTTGTGTACTTTATAAGAGGCGTGTAACTCTTCAGGGTGTCGTTTTTGCCAGATGAAGAATCATTGTTTGTAACTTCCTGCCTATCTCCTGCTAGAAATGCACATGACTTCTATGTATAAGCTTCTAAAGAAGCAGTATGTCGCAATAAAAAATTAAAAAAATACATAAAAAACAGGTTAGTCATTGTTTGTAATTACCTTGAGCTTTATGCAATTCTAGTTCTTTAATTCTCGCATTCAAAAGGTCAATCTGCATGAAATGAAGTGCTATTAGTTACGATTAAAAAAATAAAACGGGAAGCATAAAATTTTGTTACCTCTTCCTTTAGTGATTTAATTGTGGTATTTTCATCACGCTGTCCAATTTCTTCATAAACTTGATTCAAGTCACTAGCTAAAACTTCATTATCCGTACATGTGCGGTCATCTAAACCATTGGCCTTCTCTGACACCATTTCACGTGGACCAGGGTCGGACCCGAGACCAACGTGATCAAGTTTCTTAGAATCTGTAGTTACTAAAGGATGTTCAATGCTACCAATAATTGCATTGAAGTCCTTGCCCTGTGTATTCGAAGAAGATGATTTCATGTCATTTGGAGTTGAAGCCTCGTACTTAAGCTTATCTTGGTAAATCCATTCCATAGGAAACGGTGAAGTCAAAGTCTCTTGATGACAAAGAATGTCATAAGAGAGGACACTTCCTAAAGAATGACCATATAACGAAATCTGCCACACCATAAGAATAAGTTTAGCATGTAATATCGACTTATTTATTTAAAAATATGATATGAAATCCAGTCACCAATCACTCACCTTTCCATCGTAACCAGGATTCCTCTTAAGGAACTTTCGATATAACATATTTAATTGATTGGAAACCTGCCAAAAGTCCACTGTGTCACTTAGTAAGATATATTCGTAAAACTAATCAATTTCCACATTAAACATACCGAGTCAATTATATCTTGGCAGTAGATAGGGCTCATGTAGTATAAGACATCATGAACCGTTGCACTTAATGTTACCCGCAATCCACGAACACCAGGTAATGTACATCTTTCTACAGCAGATTCACCACTAAGCTTTAGATTTTTCCTCCACTGGCAATACAAAACCAACCACAGCAAGGATAAGAACCAAGGCGTTTCACAAAAACAGTAATTTAATGAAGCTAAGAAATATGTTCCTCAGAATTACAATGCAATTCGCAAAATGGTGCACCCTTAATGACATTATTACATAAATTGTGTACTTTTTTACAGGTTGCGAAATATTGGGTCTTTTGGTTCTTAACTGATACATTTTCAAACCAAACCAATGTACCAGCCCATTTTGCTACTGTTCCATCTCTGTATAACCATAAATATAATCACTACCTGACATGGAATGAAAAGAACTCTTTGAGTTCTACGTTGGTGGGTTGTGAGGTGTTGTTCAGCAAGACTAGCGGTAAGATGGCGGAAAATGCCAACGTCATCAATTAAATTGGCTTTCTGCAACCTTTGACCAATACCATGAACCATAAACACTAGATGTCGTACCGGAACCTATATAAGTTCAAGATAAAAAAGATTTTTATACATCAAGAGCATCAATTATATGTATAAACAAGATATCATAGTTTTACCTGGGAGCAGTAATCGTCCATATCTTCCTCTTTTTGTTGACGTAACTCATCCTACCAAAAAGATTATTCAGTTAAGATACATTGTGATAAACTGTTGAATATTCTTATATTCCAAAAACAATGGATGTATCGTACCTGAGTTGGCTTTGGTGCTTGAGATGGAGCATAACCGCGCCTTAACTTAATGCCGGTCCCACCAAACTTGACAATGCTAGAGAATCCTGATGCATCAACATTTAGCCAAGCTTCCCATGTATCATCGTCTCCAGTAAAAAGAGCATGCAACCCCTGCAGGCAAATGCATAGGTGATAGAACATGCCATTATAGGTCAAAAAAGGACTAAATTAACATCAAACACCAGCATACCCTAGAACCCTGCATGTCAACTCGGGCTGCAAATAGTCCAGACTGTTGAAATGTTCTGCGGCGCCAAACCTGAAGAAAAAAAAACCTACCAGATCAAACAACACGACATAAAACCAACAAGATGACAACTGTGATCATTTCAAGTTTTCGACTAAGAAAAATTCAACTCAATATAACAAAGACTGCAGAAGAATTACACCTGACTGCACTTATGTTAGACATATGTATCTATGGGCTGGCTAAAGAGCGAGCTACACGGTTTCGGTAACATGTCAAACGGGTTCGAGTCCAAATAGGTTAACTTAACTTAAGAGTCGGGTTAAGTGGACTTGCTATAAATTTTGTTGCGTTTTTTATACTATGATTAACGAATGCGTTTATTGTGAATACAAAAAAGTATATAATCACAAATTCACAATAAAACTTAAACCTAATGTTATTTAAAAGATACTAAGCTTTTGATAGACTTCAAGCAACTTTCAACCCATTTGACCCTGGACCGTTTCCTTGATAGTTGACTTTTCTATTTTACCCGTTTGACCCACTATCAAAAAGTTTGCTCATCTATTATGAGTGTCACTTACCCTGCCATGATAAGCAAACTCCAATTGTTCAGCAACATCCTCACGAAGTGGAAGCCAATCAAGACTTCCCCCTTTACGAGCAAACCAATGTCGAACACGGCGATTGTCTCCATCCCAATAAACAGGGAAACAATGTCTCCTCACCAAATCTACCTGCAATCACAGGAAAGTGATGACCCAAAAATATAAACAAACTTATCATAAGACTAAGGGGTGTTTGGTTCCAGTGGTATGGGTTTGATAGTGTCTGGGTATGTTTAGTTGATGGAATGGATTCCACCATGTTATCAAACCCATACCCATGGTGATTGTTGACTGCAAACCAAATAACACCTCAGATATTTTCCGAGCACCTCATACAAGCCTCCTTTCACGGGGACACCAACTCGCTCTTCCTCATCTGCATACGGTTTGCCTAAAGAAAATGGTTTAAGCAGTGAATCTGGCGTGGAAACTGAAGCAGGCGACCCCTTCGGACCTTCACTGCATTCGGCATACTCTTTCCACCAAATAGAAAGCAATTCCTCTTCTTGCTGAATGTGTAAATCATTATAGGCCTCAGCAATGGTCCTTGTATAAAGTATACTGATTCACTTGTATATTATGATACATAGATTACACTACCTGCAAGAATGATGCCTCTATTGCGAGAGAATCTCTCATACCAAATCGAAAATAATCACTTTTCTCTACTGTTTCTGCACGTGGAACGGATGCAGCTACCTCTGTACATAACCGATGAAATAATGAGGCATCACTAGGACATACTTCTTCAATTAAGTGTAGTACCATATACATCATCAGCAACTTAAATACCATAATCTTTTAAACTTATTCGTCCTTGGGCAAAGAGACATCCACCTTTATCATAAATTCATGAAATTTCATCTTGTTTACGTGTTTTTTGGTGGTACAATATTAGGCTCATAATTCATATTGACAATTACCATGTCATATAGAAGTTATTTTTTTCAGTTAACTAGAAATATCTTGTCTTAATAGACTTGGTATGCTTACTATTAATCCACCCTCCTTGCATAAGACTAACACACTCATTGGTTATTCATCTTATAATAATATAACCAAATAGTCGATCGTTTGTGACCAAAAGAAACAGTCATTCATCAAATTTTATTTCTAATATATTTTTCACTAGATCTTCATAAACACATAAAACAGCAACAAAAAGGGCGGAAACAAAACCTGCTATGACATCGATATATCAAATACCAATTTATTACTTCATAAAGTTATCCATGCAAGCACAGCTTACGGCAAAGTGCAATAATACTAAGCATTTAAGCAACCTACTTTTGCTTATTATGATTAATCAACTTTACAAAGGGTTACTAGTTTGACTCATGGCCCTGTACAACGTTTACAAATACTTTACAGGGAATGTGAGCAAATGCAGCGTGATCAATGGAACTGTGTCACCATTTTTCTAAGGCCTCAATTGTATTTCAAGGGACATCACATCACGATCTGTATATTCGCAGTAGTAGTGAAAGTTTATCGAACATGTTTAAACTTTGCGTATTCAAGGAGGCAGGACCGCCTAGATATTGTTATAAAGGTATTCGAAACTTGGATGGTTTCTAACATAGTTTTCACAACAATTTCCTAAGTTTTGATGATCAACATGGTTTTTACACCTATTTCGGTACATCTTAACTTATGATAAATTTTCGAAACGTTTTATATACTATGATATCTCGACGAACAACTAACCATTTTTGTCCATGGCAACCTTACGAAAATACCACCTAACATCCCCCCCATCGGACGGACTCTCCGTATGTGCAAGATATTTTTTCCTCCCCTCAAACTGCTCAATTTCATCAGCCAATCTCCTTATATTCGACGCCGTATTCCTCAACCTGTCACCACAGCTTTTCCCCTCTTCATTCCCATCTTTCTCCCCCATTCTCAATACCCTCAAAAATAAAAATCAATCAAGCATTTCATCAAACACGTACCATGAATTACCAAAAAGACACAAAACCCATGGGTATTTTGCAATAAAGATTCATGGGTATTGATCAAAAATTGAAACTTTATGTGGTTTTGAAGGATTTTGGAATGTGGGTGTTTGGGTTAAGGTGTTTTTTGTTTAAAAAAAGGTGACGTGATGATTGGTATAAAGAATGTTTCTTTTGAAATTTGGAGGCAAATTTTTTTTTGGATGCGACGAGAAGGAGGCTCTTGCGATCAGTGGCGGATCCAGGAATCCATAATAGGGTATGCACGATTTTAAATCGAAATATTTATAAATTCATATTTCGGGTTATATTATCGGGTCGGTTTTTCGGTAATTGGATTAGGCGCGATTGTGTTGTTTTTCGGGTCCGAGTTGTTAAAGTTAAGGGTTGTTTGATAAAAGTTATGATTTAGCGCTGAATGAATAAAAGTGCTGAATGAATTCAAAATGCTGAGTGAACCTGGTTCTGAATGAAATTGATTGTTTGATAATTTTTCTAAATGAACAATTTGAGTTGCTTAAAATTCCCAATTTAACCTTCTATTTGTTTTGTATCGAACAAAATATACACTTTGATAAAAGAATTATTAACTAGAATAAAATTACTTGTAGTAAAAATTGATTATTAATAAGTATTTAATAAGAGAATTAATAATTTATTAATTTAAAAACCACTCAAAGGTAAAAGTTGTGGCTATCACTCTGAAAATGTGTGAGGTCTAAAGTTCAATTCTTGCTAAGTGCAAAAAACTTTGAAGTGACCACTCAAAACTCGTGGATTAGTCGACCAAAAGATCGAAAACCATGATTACCAAAAAAAAAATTATTGATCTAAAGTAATATGCGTTGAATGGAACTTAAATTTATTATTGGATTGTAAATTTTTTTGTAAAACATCATTAGGGAATTGTGATAGAAATTTCCGAAAGAAAAAAAACACGGAAATTGTGATAGAAATAAATAAAAGAAATGAAAATAATATTAAAAGAAGAGTATAATTATCTACTGAATGATTTAGGGCTCCATCTCATACAAAATCGCTCAGAGGCATATTTTATGATTCAGAGGCAATTATTTTTCTATCAAACATTTTAGCCTTTGACCAATTCAGAATTTGGCGCTTAACCAATTCATTAAGAAGTAATCAAACAACCCATTAATTTGCTTTGTCAAATTTGGGTAACTCGAGACGGCATTAATTAGTCGGATTTAAGTACTCATAATTCAACTAAACTCCATGTAGTTTTAGCACATGTTAATTTAATATGACCAAATGTAAAACTTATCTCGGACTTTAGACTAATTATACTGTTATATTCTGAAACTTTACGTACTATAAGCTACTCAAAAATAAATGAACATCCTAAAAAAACTATAATCTCAAATTCAAAATTGACATCTTATTTTTCAAATACAATCTACTAAATTAAAATAAATTTAACCCAATGATAGAAAACAAGAAATGTTCGTAACGAGTTGGAATATTACTCGCGCGTTGCAGCGGAGGCTAGCTTGTTGTCGGAAGTTGTTGGAGCCTAATGGTAATGTGTTTTGTTAAGACGATACAAATGTAAGAAATTGAGAAATTAATATTCGCGGAATGAGTAGTCAAACAAAGTACATAACTTAGCAGCGAAAATCATAAACTTGAATTTTTTTCATCAGATAGAAACAATCAATTAACAGTTCATGAGTAAATATACCAAAACACTCTAATTAGTTGATTATCATAGTAAGTCAACAACATGTATTTACATATTGATCAATAATAAATTCAGTACAACATCTTGAGTATCTTCGTTTTCAAAGATTGCCACAAACTATCAAACATAAAGACCAACATGCACATATGTACAAAAATAAACCAGTATGTTGTGAACTCAAAAAACAACATTGCTCACCCTCAGATTGTGAGTCACCATCTTTTCACTCCTGTCCCGTCTTCCATAACCTCTCGAATGACCTCTAGTTGGTGGCGAAAAACTATGATTATTATGAAAAAAATTGCGACGGTGGTTGTTGTGATACGGCCTACTGTTAAACCTGTGGGTTACACACCATTTCTTGCTGCATAACCTCTGTAGTACATAGCAAGGTCTCGAGCAACTTGAGCATATTCGTAAGTTTCATATCCTTGTCTATACCCATAGTATCCACCATTGAACTCCAAGGCTGTTAGATATTAGAAAAAGACTCGGTCACCCCGTGTATTTTACCGTCTATT
>BQNB010167329.1:0-14011 GCA_026074375.1 Tanacetum coccineum
GACATTTGTTCAATCACAGACAAAATCATTGAATCTTGTTGTGCCTGCAAATTAGTATCTTGAATAGTTGCCAGTTGTGTTTCTTGCAAATATTAAGAATATAGAATGAAATTGCTATCACTAGATATCTCATTATTTATTAAATCCATAACTGGTGTTTGTTCAAAATCCTGCAGTGCATGCACACTTTGATTATCCATATCATTCAGATAGGTTTCAGAATTAGGTACCTCTAAGATAATGTCAGAATCATAGTTGGAAATGTTGGCCATAAGAACCGCTTGTGTAGTCGAGAGATCATCACAGTCTAAATCATAAGTATCGAGATCCTCAGTCTGGAAAGCAGCATTGTGAGGGATGATTATCTGAGCTTGATCTGCTGGAATTACTGGATCTGCAAGAAATGCGATTTGCTCCTCATCTAATATTTGTCCGGCTTCCTGAGCTTCTGCTAACATTGCATTCTCCTTATACTATGCAACATTCCTTAGTCGCTTAGGCTGAGTGCATTGCCTAACCATATGTCCTTCACCTTGGCAGTTGTAACATTTAACAACTCTTACCTGTCCACTTGTAGTATTTCCCGTTGAACTAGTAGCATTTCTCTTATAAGTAGTACCAGAATAATTTTGCCCTTGTCTCCCTAGAACT
The DNA here is from genome assembly GCA_026074375.1 of Tanacetum coccineum. NCBI lineage: Eukaryota > Viridiplantae > Streptophyta > Magnoliopsida > Asterales > Asteraceae > Tanacetum > Tanacetum coccineum. Next base: position 652 of record BQNB010167329.1, read on the forward strand.
TGTTGCACGGTAACCCTGCCATCTTGAATAGTGGCTTGGTTTCTTGGATTAGAGGAAGTTCTGAGCTGATTATTGGTAGAAGGAAACCTTGAAGAAGCTACAACCGTTAGAAAAGACATTGCTTTATTGAGACAAGCAATCGGATCATCTTCAATAGAAAATACAAGAACAGCAAAACCTGAGTCTCTAAATGGTGATTCAGTCATATGTTGTGTATGAGCTTGAGGTGATTGATAAGCAACTTTTGGAATTACTTATGGAACAGTTGAGGTTTGATAATTTATTTAAGACTGAAATGTACGTGATGGTGGAATGGATGAATGATTGAATTGAGTTTGTGATGGATAATAAGATGAGTATTGTTGATTAGGTTGAATTGATCCATGTTGTGATGGTGAAAACTATTGTTAAAGATGAGGATTGTTGTAATAAGACTGATAAGTGTTAAAGTGAGGTTGTGTCATCTGCTGATTTGCAACGAATGCAAGTGGATCTTGATTACATTCACGTATAATACGGACTTCATTTGCATGGAGTTCATGTTGTTAAAGATATGCATGAAGTTGATCAAAGTTGGAGGTATGCAAATCTTTAACTAGTTTGACATCCCTCACAAACTTACTCTATTCTGGTGGAAGAATGTTTAAGAACTTGGTATTAACTTGAAATTGCTCCATTTTCATCTTGTAGATGTTCATGAGTAAATCTCAAGTAATACGTATGAAGTGATTCCCCCTTGATGTGAGTAAACTTATCGAATGCATCATACAACTTACATTCTCTTTCCCGCTTTGTCAAAGAAGTACCTTGCATCAGTAATTGAACTCTCTCCCATAAATCTTTAGCAACTCTGTGATGATTCACAAGTGAATAGATATCAGCAGGAAGACCTTGAAGAATGATATTGGTAGCTTTCATATCACAATCAGCTTGAATTTTCTCAGCAGCAGATAACTTAACATATTTCTTTGTTCTGATAACTCCATTCTCTTCAACTATAGGCCAAATGAGAGGACCATGTTCAACTGATTCAAGTATCATTCTTCTGTGCTCTCTATTTTGCATGTATAATTCCATTCTACTCTTCCACGAATCATACAATTCTTTGTCCAACATGGGTGGACGATTGTCAGCACCGGAGAGTATCATGTACTCAACAAGAGTATTCTTTTGTCCAAGTGAAATCATTGGATCCATTTCAATGTGATAAGATTAAAATGATCGAACAGTTATTGGAGGTTGTTGTGCTAAAGTGAGTTTTGATTAATGAAGTTGAGTCTTTTGGAATACACAGGATTTTACAATTCTTAATAAAACCGAGAAATTGAATCTTCACGGGATTTTACAAATCAAAGAACAACCGTATAATTCACTTAACAAATGTGTATAGTTCTCCTTAGTCAAGTGTATAAATCTCCCAAGCAAAACATATAAATCACCAAAAGGAAGATGTATAAATCGCCTGTGGAAATTGTGTATAAATCGCTTTCACAAAAAGATAAGTATAAATCGCCTGAACAATTCAGACGTATAAATCGCCTTAAGAATTTGCACGTATAAATCACCTTCATAATTTGCACGTATAAATCGCCTTCATAATTTCCACGTATAAATCTCCTTAACAAACAGGTGTATAAATCACTTGAAGGAGTAAACACGTATAGATCACCTGAAGAAATCGTATAGATCGCCTGACCAAGTGAACACGTATAGACCGCCTATAGGAAATGATGTATAGATCGCCTAAAGAAACTATCATATAAATTGCCTGACTAAACTTACGTATAAATCGGCTGAAGGAACTAACGTATAGATCGCCTGACTAAAAATACGTATAGATCGCTTGAAGGACTCGAGACTCAAAAATCAAAAATCTTAAAAAGATACATTTTTTACATTTTTACCCGATTTTTCTTGTACAACTTAACTATCTAAGACTATTAGAACCTTAAAAACATAAACTTTAACGTTTTTGACACGAAAATTTTGAAATCAAGATTCTTGGTACAAAACCCTCTTTTTAACTAAAAAGACTCAAAAAGATGATATTTTTTATGGTTTTTGAAAGATTTTCTTGTACTTCTAGTCTATACTAAGATAACTAAGAAAGAAAGCTAAAAGCTTTATGGTTTTTAAACCCTCAAAAAGTGAAAACCTTTTTGTCTTTTGAATGGATTCGAACAAAAAATACTAGTAAAACGAGTAGATAAAACGCACACAAAACCTACACAAACACCCCATGGCTCTTGATACCAATTGTAGAATATCTTAACACAAGTATGGATTGATTCACTTAGAGTTTTAGAGAAAGAACGATGGTTGGATGAACACTTAGAGAGAGAAAGTAAAATCATAATATTAGCTTAGTGAAAATGTGGACAAATGACAACCAACACCCTCTCCATGTGTGGAGAGGGTATAAATACTCTAACCAAGGCCGGCCATGGGCTTTAACATGCGCTTTCCATGAGCCTTTAGCCCGATTAGCTTACTAGCCTTACATTATAACTTACTACGAGCTACAACTAACTATATTAGTAGTGACCGACACTTTTTTGTATTTCTAACACTCAAAATGGATGATGAGAGTTTGAGTTTGTTAGTAATCAAGGGCTTCGATTGAAAATTAGGGACGCTCCTCTCACCTTGAAGCTTTTCTTTACCTATAAAAGTGGCCCAGTCACACGTTGTAGAGGGACGTTTTTAGTAATCTCGCTTTTTGGGTAGTTTTAGCTAATATTACAGGCTTAATTGTATTTTCATTAATGTAATTTCCTTTTCAAAGCTTGTAACCTTTTTATAATTAATAAAAATTTTAGTTTCATTTTAATTGTGTTTTGAATTCTATTTTTACTTTTATGCAAGTATGGTTTAAATATGTTTAGAAGTAACCTAATAAGCTCAAATAGCTCTTTGTTACCTCATAAGCTAGTCCTAATTCAGTTAAGCTCTTCTTAAGGCTTAACTGAATTAGTTGATCCACTAATCACCTCAAAAAGTCATAATAAGCTTTATGTGGAAGACAAGCCAGAAATGGATGGGCTTATAGGACTTTACCAGCTTATGAAAATAAGCTGGAACTTGTAGATTCAGCTCTAAAGAGCATGTCCTTGTTTTGAGCAAAGGACAAGGTATAATCACTTTTACCTTTATAGCTTAATTTCTTTTGTTTCTTGTTAAACTGCTTAATCTGTGCTTATTATTGTTGATTATTTGCTTATTCTTCTTAATAGTGGCTTAATATGTTTAGTTTTTAGCTTAGAAGTATTTTATTTGAGTTTTAGTAAATATGATAGTTTAGAAGTCAAAATTGTTTATTAGTTTAGCTTATTATTCAGTGCTTATTTTTCTATAGTTCTTGCTTATTTGTCATTAATAATCATAGTTTTTAATCTGTTAGAGCTTAGTTTGGTCTGTTTTAGCTTAAAAATGGTTTTTCAAGTTTTAAAGGGGTGTTTGGGTTAAGTAGTTTAGATATATGAAAATTGTGTGCAGCTTGATTTTAGTGATCAAAATAGAGTTGATAAGCTCTTATTAGGTCTAAATGCTAGTTTTCATAAGCTAGGAATAAGTTTAGTTAGGTTTTCTAGTTTGTTTTGTCATTATCTCAAGTCTGTCCCTAGGGCTGTTCAAACAGCTTATTTGTTCAATTTTCTTAAAAATGTATTTGAGGTGAGGTTATTGTGTTCAAAACTAGTTTCATTAGTTTCAATATCCATCTGTTTTGAGTCAATTGGTTTTGGAAAATCCTTTTGTGTAATTTAGATAGAAACAGTTAAGTATTGCTAGTTATTGGTAGTCTATAAAATGTCCAAAGTTGCAGGTCAATTGAGGGTATAATCTAGCTTAGCTTAGGTTAATTTTGATTACATTTAGCTTATTATAGAATGATTTTAATTTGTTTCTAGCTTTTAGTTTGTCCAAAGAGTTTTTGAGTCTTAAAATTTAAGCTACAAAAGAGTAGTTTCATCTCAAAAGTCCAAAAACAAGTAAACTGCCATTTGCAATTAGTCTTTTCTAGCTTATTTCTTTAACCAATTTGCTTAATTCAAGCTTATTTGTGTAATTTGAGTCTAGTCCCTTATCTGTTTTTAACTTTTAGCTTATACCTAGTGCTTATTAGTTCTCAAATTTAGCTTAAAAGTTTGTCAAAAGTCCTTTAAGTTCCTTTTTGAGTAAACTGACTTATTGCATTTAGTTGTTTTTTTTAGCTTATTGTGTTTGCTTATTTTTAGTCTTAAGTGCTTATTGAGTCTAGTTTTTGGTCTGTCTTCAGCTTATTAGTTTTCCTTATTACTTATTGAGTCCAAATAAGCAAACAGTCTTAACTAGTTAGTTTTTACCAAACTGCCACTTTTAATTGTCTTTTTCTAGCTTAAAAATAAGTTCTGGCAATTAAGTCCTTTATTAAAGTTTCTTATTTTAGCTTATTCTATAGCTTTTTCAAAAAGAAAAATAAAAAAAAGGTTTTACAAAAAGGGACAGTCACAGGACTCGAACCTGTGACCTCCCTCTCAACACATACACACCTTAACACTGCTCCCTTGGGACTTTTTCATCAATACATTGCACCATTATTTCTTTATACGTTTTTAGTTTTTAGCTTAATTTAGCTTAATTATTTTTAGCAGCTTATTGGTGTTAGCTTTTTGAGTCGTTTTTCTTTGTAAACCTCAAAAATAGTGTCTAGTATTTTTAGAAATTTTCTTAAAATTTTAGGATTAAGTTTAATATTTTTAGATTAATTTTTAGTTATAAAAATTGTTTTATTAGTTTTAAAAATATCAAAAAATATCAAAAAAATAATTTCTGTTTTTAAAAATTAGTTTTTACATTTTAGTTTAAGAAATTTGCCTTTTGAGTTTTTAGAGTTTTATTTTGTCTTATTTGGTTAATTAGTTTGTTTTAAATTGTTAATTGCTTTAAATGTCGTTAAATTTTTTTTAAAATTGCTTTTATTCTTAGATTAGCGTGCCTTTATGTGATTTCCCTTTGTGTTATTAGTTTTAGAATTCAAAATCCAAAATATCGAATATTCAAGCACGCGATCACGAACCGAAACAAGATTTTCATACTATTCCGCTTAGTTGGGAAAACGATTCGGGACTAACGATTTGAACTTTATCCTTTATAAGGGTAATTTTCTTATCATACTTTCCGAAAATATATTTTTATTAGTAATTAGGTTAATTCTCATCACAAGGAGCGATTTGCCGATTTGCTTTATATATATATATATATATATTAAAATATATCTATAATATATATTATATATTTTTTTTATATAGTATAATTTCACACGAATCAATATATTATAATTGACTAATCAAATATTTGGGCGCCGCTGCGGGGAGTTGTGAAACGAATATTGATACGCGGATATATTAAAACTATTTATAATATTTTCCACTAGAGCAATTAAGAAAATTCCCCCCCCCTTAAGGAAACTTCCACCTCTTTAAAAATTTATATAAATATATATAATATCCGTATGTTTTCCGGGAAGTTTGATTTCACGGGTCATTCCCAACGTTTTAAAGAAATTGAAACCTCGCTTGAGATTAGATACTGATTTGAATGGGTTCGAGATTGATTGAGTTTTCTATATCTACTAATGAAAGGACAATTAAAACAACAAGTTAATAAAAACAATTAAAAGAAACAAAATTAATTAACGGGACAAATTAAACGCGTATTCTAAGCAAGTAAATTAAATTTTAAAATCCTAAAAATGTAAAATAAAATCTAAAACTAAGATAGGACAGAAAGAAAATTTAGGAAAAGAAAAAAAATTTTTTTGATTATTTTTGGACTTTTTAGTATGATTAAAACTAATTTGATTAAATTAAATCCTAAAAAAAGCAAATTAAGTACTAAAAATTTAGAAAATGATTTTTAAACTTGAAAAGTCTAAAATACATAAAAACTCAGAAAGCTATTTTTAAATATTTTATAAATTAATAATCCTTATTTTTTAATTAATACAATAAAGATCAAATCGAAATTATGGATCTAAAAGGTGTAAAAATGATTTTACCGGATGTAAACCTAAAACTATTTTTTATAAAACTAAAAACTATTTTTTTGTAATTTTTTAAAACTTTTTTTCTATTTTTTATCTATTTTCGAAAATTAAAATGTAAGAAAAATTATAAAAAATACAATACTTAACGAAAAATTATGAAAAATTAAAGGAAAATCTAAAATGTATCAAAGATTAAAGGAAAAATAGAAAGAAAGGGTCAGCTTAAAGAATAAGCTCAAAAAGCTTATAATTAAGCTACGGCTTTTTTGTAAAAAGAAAATATAAACCGTGTATATTAATTAAGAGGGAAGAGAGTATGAACGGATGTGCCTATTGAAGCCACTGTACAACCACGTATGGTCTTAAGCTGAGGGTCTTGGGTTCGAGGCGGCAAACCCCATCTTTTTGTATATTTTTTATTTTGCCTATTTCAAAAGATAATTATTGGAACTTAAAAAGGACTAAATTTAAGCACTTTTTGTAAACACAACCTAGACTGTAACTCACTAATAAGCCCTAAAACAGCTTATCAAAAAGCTGTTCACAGAAAGTGGGCTTTTGCCCTTGGTTTCACTTAAACAGCTATAAAAAGCTTTCAAAATAAGCAGTAAACTTAAAACTAATGAAGCTATAGAAAGCTTATGATGCCTACTATCTAGGAATGAAAAGCTTTTTACACTAGAAACTCACTAAGCTAATTGAAATTGATGAACAAAGAGGTAAACTCAGGAATGAACATAATAAGCACAAATTAAGACTAAGCTAATTAAGCTCAATAAGATCAATAATCTAAAGACAGAGTAAAACGTTTGCACACTTAACAGTCAAACTTATAAACTACTTTATCATTCATAAAACCAACACGTCTAAGTAGAAATCAAAATTTAAACCTTTATATTCTAACGACTACTGTTATTTGGCTATTTTATTGACTTTTAAGGCTACAATGTAACATAAGTAAATAAACTAGAAATGAAAGACTAAGCCCTTAATCTATATTAAGTTGCTTGAATTCTATAAGCTGAAAGAAATTAAGCCCTAAGATCCTAGATTAACTACCCTAAATTTATCCTAAAGTAGCAGCAGTACTAACTGCTGTTACTACTGATGTACTTGGCAAAAGGTAAGCAACAATTGTGCAGGTTTCCTAGAGGGATAACCTACACTTAGACACTCTTATTGAGTGTGAACAAACACAAAACAAGCAAGAACCAAGCCTTAGATGGCTTGGTTCAATAATTTGCACAAGTGAAACACTAGGAAGAATTCCCCTGGTGCAGGATCAATAAAATAAACTCAAACTCCTTAGATTTGAAATCTAACTTTTGAAAATGCTTTTCCTAATGATTAAAGTGAAAATGAAATGACTCAAGTTTAAATGGGAAAAAGTCATTTTGACTTTTTGATGTCAAAACTAGCTTAATCCAAACATCCCCTTTAGTTAACTGGAGATTTGAGCTAAGCTTAAAATGAGAAATCCACTTTACAATGCATTAACACCAGATAACTAACAGCATCATAACCAACGTAATTAACATGATCTAAACAAACTGATTAGCAAAATTCAGGTCTACACTAATTTAACTAATATTTTTGGATTTTTTTAGATTTAATGACAAAAACTAAAAACTAAGATTAATTAACTATAAAGCTTAAAAGATGTAAACTAATATATTAGAGCACAATAAGAGAACAAAAAGCACAATTAAGCAGATAAAATAAGCAAATAAGCAGTTTATACTATTAAGCAAATTTAAGTATAGAAAATTAAAGAGAAAACAAAGGAAACTTACTAAAACCTCTAGCTGAACAAGAGGACCCAATGAAGGGCAGCTACAAGCTCTCCTAGCTTATGAATAAGCTAGGAGTAAAGTCCTTGGAGATCCTTCCATTTTAGATCTCCTTTCCAAAAGCTTTAAAAGTCCACAAGCAAAGGTAAATAAGTACTTAAGCTAGTTTTACAGAGTTTAAGTATGATTAAGACCAATTTAAGCTCAAATCATGAGCTTAGAGACTCATGAGAGCTGTTGAGCTTATAGGGGCTTATGAGCATTAGCTTTAAAAAAGAGAGAGAGCTTATGAATGTAAATACTGAATTTTATTAACAAAAGAAACTGATTACATTACTTTAAAAAGAAATCATAAAACATTTAAGGAAAATTACATTTAGCTAAAAACGAAATTTTAAGCTACCTAAAAGCTACTAAAAAACTAGATATATGTGTGTGTGAGGTGAGAGCCTATTTATAGCCGATCCCTGAAGCTTCTAGGTCTTGCTTGATGCCCACGCTCCAATCAATCCCAGCCAATCATTTCTTCAATCATTTGAGGGCTATTGTAAGCCGTTGGATCAAATGTGGATGCTCAAGGATTGCCAAGCTGTCATTCTCATGATGTGACAGCTTGTGCTAGTTTACTGAGTGAATCCAATGCAAAATCCCCATTCCTTTGTGCTTTTCCTTCATCTGACGTGGCCATTTAACTTGAGTGATCAATAAGGAGCTCTTGATTTGACACCTTTGACCTTGCCATTTCATTGTAGACTTCTTGAATTGTCTTATTCGCCCCTCAATTGGGGAAAGCCCTTTGATTTACCTTGGGTTAATGTTGGGGACGATGGGTGAATAGTGCCCAAGTTTTCCCGCTTGTTTTAACTGTAAAGGGGTAATTCGGTTTAAAGTTTGGAAGATTTGCAACTTTAGCCCTTGTCTTTGATTATAAAAGGTGTAGGGTAAAAAGGACTTTGTAAATTGACAGGAATGGTCCTTGTGGTTTTATAAAAAAGATAATGGGCTAGGTTTTTGGGCTTATGGATCCGGGCATGGCCCATTTAGGATTAGGGACTATTTTTGCAACTTTTTGAAACTTGAAGGGCTATTTTGAAACATTTTGGGTCTTGTCTTTTGTGGTTGACTTCTGTTTGACCAAGATTGACTGGAGTTGACTGAAGATTTGACTTTTTCTGGCTTTGGCTTCTGGCTTTTGCACGCTCTTCCGTTCTCGTGTCCGTGTTTGCCCGTTTTTGACGGTTTTCATTTGATTTTTCATATATCCGTACATGCACACACAAAACACAAATACAAGCATATTTTTGCCATTTTTGGGCTTATTTGGGCCATTTTAGGTATAAATGAATATGTGTATTTAACACTTATCAGACACCCATATCGAAGATAACATCTTTTTCAAGATTTGAAAGTTTCTTTTGAACTAAGAGAAGCAACATATCTTCAATATCACGCAGATTAAGATTTGGAAAGTCACCTTCTCTAAACGTGCAGAGTAGATTATCTTCTCTTCGAACAACAATCTCCTCCAGATACCCGTAATCATACTACTTCATAACATTAACATGGCTTACTGCAATGATTCTTTTCTTGGAGAACACATCTTGTTTGGATTTCCTGTTGCTTGCGTAGCCATAGAACCTTTGTCGTTTAGGACCTAAGTGTGTGATACCTCACATAGCATATTTATCATAGGCTACTTTCACTAGACTCTATAAGGTCAAAACCATGTCTTCGATGCCTTTAATATTGTCATATTTAGCAGCCTTGGTCTTTGTTGTAGAAGTCGTGTATTTCTTACTTGAGCTTCCACCTTTCAGATATTCAAGGTCGTTGTTGATGAAGTAGTTAACCGGAACTACTTGACGACCTCGATCTTCAACCAATGGTAAAGGCTTGCCAAGATCAAACGGATATTCATGGCCTTCAGGATTATTCCAATCAAGTCGATCTGTTACAGCTTTATAGCATTCTTCGAAATGATACTCAAGTTCCACTCGACTCTTGCATGTTCCTTTAAGAAGGTTAAAGGTTGGTCCAACAAGGTGTTGTTGTGTCAGATTCTCAATCTTCAGATGACTAATGACATATGCAGGGAAATCGATAGGGGGTGCTCATGAGTTCATCGAATGTACGAGGAGGTGTTCTTGCTTTGAGAATGTTGCTGATCCAAGTCTGTGGTGGTCTAAAGTCAATGGATTTGCTAGCATTCCAATCAGGATCAGGAGTTGGAAGCCATTCAGGTTTCTTTAACCAGTCTTTCCTTGAAGCAGCCTCGACATTTGTTTGATCATCAATGTTTTCTAAGTTATCTCCTTGATTCTGTGGCATTTTTGTGTCTGCAGGTTCAAACACTGGTTCCTCCGCTTGAGCAGACTTGCCAGATGATTTTGTCTGAGACTTGGTGCCTTTGGACAAGCTAGATGATCTTGATTCCTTCGACTTTGAAATTTTTATAGATTCAGCTTCTTTGCTTGTCTTTTGTTTCTTCAACCCTTGGTCTGATCCTGGAGGGTCTTCATCTTTGTCTTTGTCTTCACGGTCTCTTTTTAACGAATATCTTTTACCATAAGACTCATAGAGATCCTTGTCAAGATTATAAGATTTGACCAATCTATCATAAAGTTCTTTGTGTGCTTGAGCTGCTCGATAAGACTTACTATTCTCTATCTTATCCAGAAGAATCTTCTTCAATTCAAACTCCACAAGTGACGCTGCTGCCTGATTAGTAAACTTCGGTTGAGAAGAAGATTTAGCCATGACAACATTCTCAAGATTTCACCAACATCTAAACCAAGTAAACGGCCTCGTTCGACAGCAGGGATCTTAAGCAAGTCTTGGAATAAGTTGAGTGGCTTTATGTACCTCATATCTATCAGAACCAATACCCACAATTATCAGATAACATAACATACATAAAAATTGGAACTTTAAGTTTTATAAAGATGTAATGTTTTCATATTTCCTTAACAATACCCATAAATTATAAAGGTCATTAAATTATGCCCTTTTTTCTTCTTGAAAATTATGGTTTCTATAATATGAAAATGACCTAAAATGCGATGCAAACAACCTCAAGTGATTACGCAAAACTTATAGTTTTACCCGTGAATTAGTTGGCAAACGACGTTTACCCCAAAAAGAAAAAGTCCCAGAGTAAAAAAAAAGGAAATTCAAATGAAAGAATTGAAAATTTGGTCAGTCAAGCATTTGTACAAACAATTGGTGTGCATGCTTATGCTGATTTCTTTGTGGGACCCGGTTCAGTTTTGTTTTTGGCATACCCTTTTCAGTTTAAAAGATCTTTGGTTAGCATATAGGGGCACCTTTGGTTTATAGAAGGTTTATGATTAATATTTGAATTTGTTTTATGATTTGAATTTGGATTAGAAATGATAGTTAAAAAAATAATATTTGAAAATATATTATGTAGTAAAATATAAATTACAAATTATTTATATCAAATATAAGAAGATAAAAAAAAAGAGCGGGAAAAAACATATGGATTCATATTTTGTCATAAAACTTTGACGTTTCTTTTAGCACTCTCCTTAATATTTGACATATAAATCTAAACCCACATCACAAAAATACAACATAACAAGTGATATTAAGTTTTCAACCCAAGCCGCATCCTAAGTCCTAACCCCCAAAACCAAACCCTATTTTAGAAAAAGATTAAAATGAACTCAGTTTGTAGTTACAAACCCTATTTTTGACCCACTTTAGTTTCGAACCCCCTTTGACTCCCGAAATTTTCATTTTGAACTTCCTTTTATTTGAACCTGATCCCCCATTTCTTATACATGTTTTGTCAATCTGTTTTGTTAGTTGGTTCCAACAACATTACCTTAAAGATTTGGTGTTGTGGTGGATTCAACGGGTGACGGTGCATCAGGTTCATATGTTGTTGACGGTGAATCTGAAGAAGACGCATCATATATCGGCTATGTATAAAGAAATGCATAATTTGTTTTTGAAATTTAAAAAACTTAAAATGAGTAATGAGACCTAAAGTACCTCTTAATAAAATTGGTTAAAAAATCCACCACTAAATTATTAATTTAAATATTGTTTAATTCGTAAACTTTTATCATTTTTCGTTTCTAATTCATAGATTTTTTTCTCGCAACGACTAAAAACTGAACCCGTAAGTGTTGCATTAAAAGTAACACCAAAACCGCAAGTTCACACGTATACTTATTTGCCGGTATAAACCGTCGATTTACACGAGTTTCGTCTAGAAAGAGGTAATATGTGTTAAAAATTAAAATCTTGCCTTAAACCACAACTTACTTATCATGTTATTTGGCAAGCCATTACGAAAAAAAGCACCAATGGCATGTCATAGGACCCCCACACTTTTAGCTATTGGGCACTTAGCCATCCCCTTAACTCTCGCCATTGGGTTTTTTGTATTTTTTTTATTGCGAGTGAATGATGCAGTTTTTGTGGGACTCATAACATGTTATTGGTATTTTTGTTGAGAGGGTGTTTTAATTGTTAGGGTGTTATTGGAAGGGGGATGATGTGACGCTGAGGTGACAGACGAATAACACGTTATTCATCTCCAGGACACCTAGGACTCTGAGAGCAAACGTAGTACATTGTCTATTAAATCATTTTCGAGTAACGGGATCTCATTAAAAAAATGACTTCAACATCATTTGTTATGTTAATCTTTTAAAAATCGGTTTTTAACTGGTCGAGTCATCGGGTTATGATTTAATCGGGTTTTTCGACCAAAACCGCTTCCAGTTGTTTCATAATATCTTTTTTTTATATAATTTCCATATCCTAAAAAGTAGCTTGTAGCCATTTAAATTTAAATAAATTTAAATAACAAAAATATGTCCTATGCATTCATGTTACGATGACAAATTATTACTTTTTGAGCATTTTTGGGTTTCATGTTTTGTAATGAGTACCTTTTTATGTCTTTAGTTGTGTTCGGCACTAGGCTTATACCTGCATGTTTTTAATTTAAGCTTTTAAAATAAGCTATTTATAAAAAATAAGTTTTGTTTATCACATTGGTTTATAAATTTTTTTATAAGTCATAATTTTTCATAAACCTAAACTTATCGAAATGGGCTTATAGCTAATCAAATTACTTAAATACGTACTTTTCAAAATATAATTGATTATCACGTAAAAGTTAAAAATATATTGCAACTTAATTTGATGTATTTTTATGCGATTTTACTTTGATAAGGTTCAACTCCAACTAATTCATCAAACAACTTTATAAAAATATAACCATCACCAAATGGCCTAGTGGTAAGGTCCTTGACTTTCAAAAAAGAGGTCAAGGGTTCAAACCTCACGGAGGTTCACTTGCGTCGACTCCGGGCTATCGAAAAGGATAGTCACCTTGGGATTAGCAGGCTCGCAAAGTCGAGTCGGAAACCCAGGTAACAAAAAAAACAACTTTATAAAAATATAAGCTTCAGTTTTTAACTTATAATATAAGCTCCAACCTCAGTTTCAGCTTTAACCCCAATAACAGCGTATTTCGCTAAACACACACTATTATCTCTATATCTGA
>BQNB010167330.1:0-14011 GCA_026074375.1 Tanacetum coccineum
TTTATTTTTCAAATTAAGTTAATTAGAATTTAATTTTGATTTTTAATTTAATTTATCATTTATTTTCTTAATTTTTAGTATTTAGGTTTCCCGATACCTGATTCTGTTCCCCGTATTTTAGTATAGATTTAATTTTAGGATTTCCCTATAACTAATTTTGTTTCCCGTAGATTAAATTAGGTTTTATTTAATTAATTTTAGTTGTAATTATATCAGTGTTTCCATCATATCTAAATATTCTCCATCATTCAATTTCTCATCAAACCAGGATTACCTTCAATTGCAGCCTCGTTGGGACATACGACCCGGGAATATCTCTTCCGGAATCTTTTTATCATTGATTCTATCTTGTGTATTTTATCCTTTTGTGGAATTTGACCTTTTGCCTTGGTCAAGGGCATTCGGTTAGGATCTGTATTAGGGTTGCTATATAAGTATATACTATATCACGAACCAAAATGTCATCAAAATTAAGTCTTTAAGAGCCTTAGGGATCAAATGCCAAATTTGGCTTTTATTAGGTTACTTAAGCAAGGCATCATTCATGTCATATACCCTTAGGCTCTTTAAGACATAAATGGACCAATCTTATTTGCACCATATACCCTAAGGCTCTTTGAGGTACAAACAAGACAAAAATTAAGCAACAATATCCATACCATATACCCTAAGGCTCTTTAAGGAATGAATAAGGCTATAATTTTACTTATTAAATTCTACTTGCCCCATATACCCTAAGGCTCTTTAAGGGATAAGCAAAATATTTATTCATGTGATACATATAGTATGCCAAATTAAGTATTCCTGATGTATACTCTATCTTAATCACAAAGGAACTAAAAAAAACTTCAATTAACTAATTATTAACCAAAAAACCGCACAACTCTATTTATTAAAAAATTATATAAAGGTGAAACAAGCTAATGGGAGAAAAAGCCACAATTAATACTTATGAGCCTTAAAGAAATCCAACTATTCCACGTTTAGCATCAAAACGTATACTCTACTCTATCATCTCTTGTTCTTCATAATTTAAAATTTATGAGAAAGAAACTCGTGAATACTTAGCCTAATAAATCGATCTTTGCATATTTAAAATCAATTATAGGAACTTGCAAAGTCTTGACTTTTTTAAGCTAGACTTGCTTTTTATAGCTCCTTGTATAAAAGATTAGCAAATTTCAATCTATACATGTTACGGAGAAAAGCTAAGATATAAAACCGGTCAGGTCAAAATTTACTTTTGTTCTCACCAACGAAAAGCCTACATTCGTGTTCAAAACTTATTATTTTATCAACTCATTTTTTTTTTTTTCCATCAATTTTTTTCCAATTCTTTTAAAATATAAATTTTATAATTTTTACGAGGAAAGCGGGGTACGTGAGAACAACGAGCTAAGGTAGGTAAGATCACATCGAAGAATTTTACTACCCCCTATACTAAAACTAACATTGTCTCATTGTTTTCTAGTTAGGCTCGAAACCCCATACTAAAACTCAAAAAGTCGGATGCATAATCCAAGCATGGAGAAAGTATCACAAAAATCTTAAGCCATTTATAAAGTATGCTAAAAGATAGATGTTAGTCGATAATAATTCTTGGATATTGGAATTTCCACTAATAATGGCAAGCAAAGGCTCGGAAGTCGAATGAACCGGGCAAAACACAGAACCAGAGAGTCTTCAAAAATTTTGGGTTAATCGTTTACAAACATTCTCAAGCACAAACAACAAGGAATCAGAAGAGTACAAGCCTACCTCACATCACATTTGAATAAGAAAGAAGAAAGATGGTTAAGCATGGGGCTGCCTCCCATTTTTAAAGCGCTTTGTTTTTGGTATCCGAGTTCACATAGCCTTGACTCGATCCCCGTATTTAGTATGTCCATGGGGATGGCTTAAGTGGAAGGAGCAAACTTCCTTTGACTTTAAAATGCTACGGATCAAGAGAAAGAAAAAAATGGAATAAGCGGAAATGTCAGGGTCATAATTGGTGTCCTCATCCCGAGGAGAAAAAGAAAGTTTCATAGGTAAGTAAGAAGCGATTTGGATGACATGAGCGAAGAAAAGATAATGTGATCCTTAGAGGATAATCTCACGTATGATGGAGAAAAAGTTCTCTCCCAGATCTCGGGGTCAAAAACTTTGACCATATGTTTCATATTACCAAGTTTAGGTTCATCCTTAAAGCATTGTGGTTCATGATCGAAAAACACCTCGGGGAAGAGATTATGAGTGGTGTTATGCAAAATCTCAAGAACGACCTCCCCCGAGTCTTTATAATCGTCAGAAAAAGCATCTTATCTCATCAATATCGGCCCTCCTGGGTCGAAACACTCATCTCATTGAAAATGAGGTTTGTGTTAAATAAAATTGGCTTATCATTATTTAGAAACTTGGAGTTCCTCGCTCTCGACATCCTCTAACATCCATTAAAAAGAGGTTAATGTCCACTAGGTTGTAAGTGTCTTCAAATTCAAAAAGAGGGTTCGATATATCTTGAAAATTTTCTCTTTGAAACATCTTCCTCTAGATATGGCTTCTTCTCACTTGTCAATCACTAGAAGTAAATTCATCATTAAAACCGATGAGTGGATTTGAGAATAATCATTTTTATTGTCACAAAAAGGCAAATCACATCTTCGTCATCGTCGTCATCTCCCGGTGGACGTAAGCAAACTAGCGTAGGTTCATTGAATGACCTCTCGGGATTAGGATAATCGTAATCTTAGGTGAAACATTATGTTGTCGATCACGGTTAAGCAACAATTCAATTTCTCTAAGATCGGCTTCAAAATCAACATCCTCATTTCCCGGTGGAAATAGGTCTAGAAGAGCAAGTTCATCGGTGAACTCCTCAAGAAGAGAACCGCTAGTCTCAAAAGATATGAGACTAGGACGAGAATCAGAAAGCGGAGTGGGTATGCCACTCGAGGAATGATTAGATTATTTAATCTTAATACTTCTTCAAAACTATCCTCGCATATGACATCAATGAAATTAATCATATTAATTAATTCGTTTGCATGCTTTTGAGGAAGTTTTGAAGTGCTATCGACATGAAAGATTAATTGTTCATCACCGTCCCTTAAGATAAGCTCTCCTTCGTACACATCGATTAAAGGTTACGTCCGGTCCTCAAGAAGGACTCTACCTGAGAATGAGAGGGAACCCAAGGATCGGCTTCAAAATCAACAACCAACAAGTGTAGGAAAGTGAAACTTCCCCACTTTGACGAAGAGTCTTCGGGCGACTCCTCTGGGACGAGTAATGGATCGAATCGCTAGCTCGATGAGTATCCAGAGAGGTGGGAAAGGTTCAGGTAGGGGGAAGCTTTCTTTCAAATGGAATGAACGGCATAAGATTTTAAGCTCGCGCCAAAGATCGGCCAAGGCTCGTGAATACATCTATTCCCGGGAAATACTTGTATAAGAAACTTGCCGCGGATCTTCTAGGCTTTTTGGGGAGCTTCTTAAGGAGCATCACCGAACAAATCTCATTCAACGGTATCTTAGCTAATTCAAACAACTTGTCCTTATTTGTGAGCAAACTTTTAATCGTAGAGACAAATTTTGGCATCAAAAGTAAAGCATTCGTGAAGCTAATGTCAAAGTGCAAATCTTGAAAGATTTGGAAGAATTTCTCCATTTGTTTCGTAGCTTTTTCACGGAGCTTTTGATCATTAGATCTCAAAGGATATGGAATATTAGGCTTAGGTAAAGTCTTCGGAACATCGGGTTCCAGAATGGGAATAACCGGAGGTTGGATGTGAGCGGTACTTCCTTGGAAATTAGTTTGCTCCTTATCCGTTGTCTCCTCGGTTTCTTGTTCCACTACCTTTTTGGGAGAAGGATTAGTAGGAATCGAAGGTCCCTCATAAGCAACACCACTTCGAGTAGTGATTGCTTTTATCTCACCCTTCGGGTTTGGAATAGTATTACTCGGAAGAGTACCCGAAGTTGAGGTTTGGTTTTGGAAGAAACTACCTAAAATATTCTTCATATCATTATTCAAATTTTTCCTAAGATTCTCCTCTTGTTTACTAAAATTACCCCTCAATTCATTAATTTGACTTTGCATATTTCTCATTAATGACTCATTAGATTTCATATAACTTGAAAACTCATTTGAAATCCCTTGTTGAACTTGATTATTAGGAGCTTGAAAAGGTTGGTTTTGAAATCCTTGATTTTGAAAATTTGGAGCATGATTAATTGGAGCTTGAAAAACTTGATTACCATGAAAATTATTTCCCCGATTAAAATTATTCCCTTGACCTTGATTTTGATTATACCTATTTTGACTATTTTGCACCGGAGCAAAACCGGGTGGTGCCATGTGGTTGCTAACACGGTTTGGAGGGGCTACTTGATTGTAAGTACCCGTCGCCGCACAAACATTCGATTGATTGCTATCGGTATTAGGACAATTATAATAAGTATGAGCACCACCACAATAAACACAAGATTCCTTAACCGCTTTAACCATAGTGGGAGTGACAACTTTCTTAGTAACAATCTCAACTAAGGTCGAAAGTTGGTCCGACAAAGCTGATCAATTTCTCTATCCGTACTTACTAGAACTTTCCTAGAATTCGTATTTCACCCTAGAACATTTGATTTGTTTCGTGAACTACTGGAACTTTTGAAAAAAATCCCCTTTTATTTCTCAATTATGTTTAAGGCCTCTCTAAGTAGTCTTACTCTAAGATTTCCACCCGCCGCGGCATTTAAGGAGTCCTTGATCCATTATCATTTTAACGTTATAGAAAGTGTCTATTTGGGCGTATTAATCTCCAAATAATCCGTAGTGGGGACAAGCTCATCATAGCTTTCTTTAATCGTTCCAATGGCCATCTCCAAATGTCTCATCGAATTTTTTAAAAGTAAATCGAGCGTTTCATTCTTGAGGTGGGTGGTCTTCGAGGGAGGGGAAAAATCGATTCATCCCAAGTCAAGATCGAATTAGGTGGTTCTTTATCGTAAACCAAATCTAGCGGCCCTCGATGTGAATATGGAAACATAGGAGTTTAATCTGTCATTCGAAAAACTCCCCTAAATTTCAAAGTTGAGGTAATCCTTTTGAAATTGTTGATATGAGTATGGGGATTGTCCCTCTCAAAACCATGAAATGGGCTAGCTTGGACTAATTGTAGCAAATTTCGTCTTAATCTCAAAATGATCCGCATTAATTTCCGGTATGACGATAGCTTCTCTATACCCTTCCGTGGGTGCTTGGAGTAGCTCTTCCATTGGTGATTTATCCGCCCCCTTGGTGCAACTTCATCGATAGTTACGAAGGCTCGGGGTTCGACTACGTTTGGAGTACGTCTTCTATTTTGACGTCTCGGAATGGTTACGGGTGAATTATTTGGATAATTGGAATTTCTAGTGCGCATGCACTACACAAACAAACAAGGAGAGAAAATATATACAAAAATATTTTTGTTTCACCGAATAATCAACAAACTTAGGGTAACTCCCTTAAGTGAAATTTGCAAGAGCTTATTTCACAAAGAGGTGGCCTTTTTTGAATCTTTAGATTTGGGATAATTATTGATGAATTTTACAAATTCTCTAGTAGAGAATTAATTTTGCTCTTTGTGTATTTATATTTATGAGACATTAAAAATTGAAAAATCTAGAAAATAGCAAATATTTTTGTATTTTTTATTTATTTATTAACTTCTACATATAGTAAAAAGAAAAGCAAAAAATATTTTTTACATTTTTTATTTTTTTTTATTTTTTTTATTTTTTATTTTTTTAAAAGACGTAAACTTTCGAAGCGTATAGGTTCTCCAATTTCGATCGACAAATTCAAACGAGGGAGAATCTTAACACAATTCTCCTGGCAACGGCGCCTCAAAAATTGATTGATCCAAATTATATTAGTATAATCTAATGTATAATAAATTAACTAGTATCCTTGAGTGACAAAAGATTAAAAGCAAATTCTACATCAAAATTATCGTATGTTAACCGATAAGTATTCACCGGGTATTTATCCCCATTGAAAGATTTGACATTGAGACTCTGTTTTTGTTTGGACAATGATTTGAATGGTTCTAAGATCTTTGATTTCTAAAACTAAATCCTACTAGTGAGAAAATAAAGGCACATAAAAATCAATTACGATAAAATGCTAAAAAAACGTTAACGGAATTAATAAAACGTAAACTAAAATCTAAATTGAGCAAAATTGATCAAAACAAGTCCAAAACTATTTTTCCCTGATGCTATAAGATAAACATGATTTTTAGAAAAAGAAATTTATTTTTTTGATTTTGATTTTATTTTTTATGAATTTTTAAAAGTTTTTAAATATTAATGCAAGAAATACTAAACTATGATTTAAAAATCCAAGAAAAATTCCTAAAAATTGCTCAACATGTAAGGAATGCAGGAAAATTATAAGCTCAGGATAAGCCTAAACGAATAAGCTTGGAAAAATAAAACAAACATTCAAAGTGCTTTTATAAAAAGGGCTAAAAAAAGATGGTAAATACAATTTAAATGCACCTTAGGACGTAAAAGTACCAAGGGCGCAGATGGTGTGGTGTGTGGTATAAAAAGGGTAGAGGTTGGGAAGAGGTCTTGGGTTCGGGCCTTGCTCACCCAAGACTTCCCTAATTTCCTTTTTTTTTATTTTGCAAAACTTTTTAATCAAACATGTAAATCAGTTGAAAACTAGCAAATTTTGTAAAAGAAGCTTTTTATGAAAAAACAAGACTAAATAAGAAGGGAAAAGAGCTAAAAGTGTGGAAGATTATGACTTAGGGTTCTAATGGCTTTTTCCACTAAACTAAATTAGTAGAAATCTTGAATAAGCTGAACCTAAACTAAAATAAGCTTACCTTACACCTTACCGGCACTCATCCTAATAAGCAAGTCTAAGAAAGAATTAAGCTAAAAAATTAAGCAATAAGCTAGAAAAGCCAATAAGCATTTTTACATAAAATTGTGCTTAAAACAGACAAACAAGCAACTTTGAGCTTATTTTTAAGCGAACAAATGGATCCTTATGGCTTAATCACTTGAAAAATCTTAAAGCTTATAATATAGACTACTAAAAACATCAATCAGAAATTAGTTTGAAAATCAAACAATCAATGAAAAAGCTAATTGAAGAAGGTTGTTTGGCTCAGTAAGAGCTGAGTTTTTTTTATGAAAAGACAAAATGCTAAGTTTAGGACCTTAAAAACAGTTGACTAATAACGCTAATTATTTTAAATAAGTTCAAACAGATATAATATGAAACTATAAAATACTTGTGCAACAAAAATTTGGATGATCTAAAACTAAATATACTAATGAATTTTTGAAATATGACAAATGGCTAGAAACCTATTTGAAGACTTGATGCAGTTTGACACTAATTGACCTAAGCTCAATTTACTAATTGCACGTCCTATAGGACCTTTATTTATACATTTTCTAAAACCCAATTTTACTGTTCAATTGAAGCTACAAGAACAACTAGAAACTAATTTAAGCAAAAGAACCTTCTTAAAACCTAAGCCATTTGAACTCAGATAAAAGAAATCATCATACAAATCTTCAAAACTTGAATTTTTTCCTACCCATTACATAAAATTTGCTTTATATAACTAAATTTGAAGGCTTTACTAATCAACCTAAAGGACCAAATAATGGCATCATGGGCTGCCATAGGTACTAATACTCTTATTATTATGCCATTATCCTTACACCTCTTTTAAGTTGCATTAAAAAATATTTTTTTTGCTTATAAATCTGTGCTTAAGGTTTCAAACCTAAGATACCAGCTATCAACAAGCTTTTGAATAGACCTAATGAACAGATTTAAACAACTAAATAAGCAGAAACAATAAGGCATTATAATCTAATGCTCAATTTTTTTGGATTTTTTTAACATAAATCATATAAAAAGCTTGCAAACAAAATTTTTAAACTTAACAATTAAACTTCTTAAGCAACAAGCAAACTATGTTAAGCAAGATATAAGCTATTATAAACTAAAATAAGCAGATAAATTTGCAGTATTAAACTAAAAATGCTATATTAAGCTATTAAAGGTAAAATGAAGAACTTACAAATAGCCCTCTACAAAAACAAGGCTATAAGGCTTTTAAAAGCTTGCTTTCTACAAACTCAGTTATCTTAAGAAAGATTAGTAAGGTCCTAGAAGCCCATCCAATTCTGGCTTCTCTTCCAAAAATAATTTGTGGTAAATTTGAGGTGAATTTATTGAATTATCAAACTCAGTTAAGCTTTTGAAAGCTTTACTAAGAGTAAACAAGCTTAGTGTAGTATGAGTAGCTTAAAAGAGCTTATGAGAAGTTTATGATGCTTTTTCAAATCTTAATTGCTTAACATAAAAGACTGAATTAAACAAGAGTTAAGATAAAACTGAATTTTACTAAAACATTAACTTATTACAATACTTTGAAAGAAATTACATGAAATTTAAATGACTTTAAGCTAAAAATGTACAAGCTAGACCTAAAAATAATTTGTGGCAAGAGAAGAAGATTCTAGCCCTGAGACGCTCCCTTAGTTCTTAGCCCTTGATCATAACTAATCATTGCTCCTTTAATTGCAGCCCTTAGATTGAATAGAGTCACACGGATTGCCAACGTGGCAATCCCAACTTCTTGGAGCGTCATGCTTCTTTTGAACTAAATTTAGTGTAAAATTCCCCACTTTGTGTGTTTCTTTGATGAATACGTGTCATTCCTTGTGTCAGAACTAGCCATTCATGGGCTTTGGATGATGTTTACTTTGATGAGTTAGAGCTTTGCTCTAGCATCTTGAAAACCACGTAGGGGACTGGAGTGTATGTGGAGTGGTACTTTACATTTTAATTTGCCTTAGGGTTAATTGGTAACGAGGAGTTATTGTAAACTCATTTCTTCGCTCCTTTTTCTTTTCTTAATCGTTTGACGTTTTGACGAGTAAAAAGGGATTATGTCTTTGGTTGTGTTTATAAATTAAAGGGCTTTTGGGCTTGGTAAAATATTTTTTGGCTTGGTAATAAAGCTTTTATGGCTTGGGTTAATATTATCACTTAGTCGACCGTTAGTCACTTAGTAATAAAGGACTAACGGTGTTATTGGTTTTGGACTTTTGGTGAAAATGGTTTAACAATAAGGGTCATTTTGGTATTTTCAAAGGTTTGTCTTCACATGAGTTGACCAAGTTTGACTTTGGTTCACTTTATTTGACTTATTGCTTGGATAACTACCCCGGCCTCTCTTGTGTACTACATTCGTCTCGTGTTTGTTTTTGTCCGGTTTTTGATCTTTCATGTGATTCTTGTAAGATCGTTCCTACACATCATAAAAAGGACAAAATATACCAATATACAACATAATATATTCATTTTTTTTCTTTTAAGGGTTATTTTTGGTTTAACGGATATGTGATTCTCACAATCATCCTTCAGCAGAGTTAACTTCTTTAAGACAGCTATCATTTCAGAATTATCTTTTTCATCATTCTTCATTACCCTGGTCCATCTTCAACAGCTTTTGATCATCAGCAGAAGATTTTTGAGTTCACCATTCTAACATCCTTGGAAGGTAAATAAAGTATGAAGCATTCTTTCCAAATTGGCATCACAATGCAATCTTGATGATTTATTTTCTGTGTAGATGTAATGCATTAATTAAGTACTCCTTTGTGTAACCGTTGCAGATTCATTTAGTGATTGTACCATGCAGGCTACTGGTACATAATTCATAGATTAGGTTAGAGAATCAATATCAAACAACCACTTTGGACCATTCCCTTCTATCATAGGCTTATTCTCTAAAAACCTAAAAAGCAAGTGTCTTACCCTCCGGTTCTTTGTGTTGTATACCTAAAAGATTTACTACTTAAGGATTCTCCAACAAAGATACCCTTCATCACTTTTGCCATCAAAACTTGCTCTATATTGTCAAAAAGTAATTAAGATATGTAAATGATATCTAAATGGTACTCATAAAGTTAAGGCAGGTTTAAGGACCTCTAAAGTTCATAAGGTGTCTTGTTATTAGACTGAATTCTATGACCCCCCCCCCCCCCCCATATTCTGTACTTAGCAAGCAGTACTATCTGATTCTGTCCTAAAAATGTTATAGGTAACAGAGAGTCAGCTAACATGGGTTCTAAGCCTGCCTCATATTAGTGTCGTATTCCTACTTTTAAGCTACACCATCTATGACGGAGTCCTAGCTTTACTATTTCTTCCTATACCCTTCTATCTGCAAAAATCATCCATGAACTTTAGTCTTAAACTCTGTTCTTTATCATATCCCTGTATTTTCCACTTTCTTATCCACTAGGTTTATCTATTTCTTGATAAAGTTCTTAAGAATCTCACTGGTTTATCCTGCAGTTGCTAAAAAGAAAGCCCAAGTTAAAACCTACTATAATCATCAATGACTATAAGCAATATTTTCTTTATGCATTAAACTACTCACAAAGGTTGAACCAAACAAATCCATATAAAGAATAAACAAAGGCTTAGTAATTGGATTCAAAACTTTGGACTTACAAAAAGCTCTGTGTTGCTTCCCTTTAAGACAAGCAACACAGGTTTGGTCATTTTCAAAATGTTTTGTAGGCAAACGTCTTACAAGATTATCCTTAACAAGCTTATTTATGTTCTTAAAGTTAATATAACCAAGCCTCTTATGCCAGAGCATTGATTCATCTGGTGTAGCCTTTGCAACAAGACAAGTTAGACTCTCTTTAAGAATAATGTTCTTCATATCAAAACTATACATGTTGTCCTTTCTAGGAATTTTAAGAAGTATCTGACTTTCATCAGGCCCTTAAAATTAGGGAGATAAACAAGGGGACATTTTAGTGTCAGTAAAAAGGACATAGTTCTTTTTGTCACACATCTGTGAGACACTAAAAGATTGAATTTTAACTTCATTGACTAATGTTTACATCATTAATATCAGACTATAAGGTTTTAAGTGTTCCTTGTTCTAGAAATTGTACCACCATGTGTCCTCCCCTAAAATTTAACATAAACCTCCATAAATTCCTTGAAATCTGAGAGATAAGCTATGTTCCCAGTCATGTGCCTTAAGCATCCACTGTCAATAAATCCTGTATCATCCTTTTGTGGCTTGCCCTGCACATAAAAATAAGGAAATTAGTTTCCTTTGGGGACCCAAGCCATTACTGACTTGGATCTGCCTTGTGCATCAATGTAGTTGCGTTTCTTTAAAGTGATTGATGCACTATCAAGTTTGGTAGGCCTCCAAACCCAACATGCCAAGGCCTTAACAACATTTTCCTAATTAACCCTAACAACATTAACAACTGCTGAATGTGGCCTAGCAGTATTAAATATTAATCAGCAACATTAACCTAATTTGATATAACAGGAAGTTTGTTATCAATTGTTGTTGATTGGTTCGTGACAACAAGATGGTTGCTGATTGTGGTTCTTGGTTACATAATTCAAGGAGTTCTTTGGAAACCTATTCTACAGTAAATGGAATATTAGCAGTTGATTGAGATGTTGATTAGAGTGACAGTTTAGTAACAAAAAAGTGTCACTAAAAGAGGCGTCATCTGGATACTTAAAAAAAGTATCCTTAAACAGTCGTTATTATGTTTATACCGCTGCGCTTCCTTGTTTCTTCTGTTGTCAATGACGGACCCACACAGTGATAGGTTTATTGTAGTATTGCTTTTGTCCTTGGTTAATACTCGTTGGTTTGTGATTAGTATGTTATAGTCTATTTTATTACGCATTTATCATGGGTTCGTTAACACTACTGCTAATGGTATTGATGTTTATGCTACATGTGTTTGGTTCTTCTACCAAGTCTTCAGGGGTAGCAATATTAACTTCAGGGACATCAGTACTAACTTCTCTACTAC
Organism: Tanacetum coccineum; assembly: GCA_026074375.1. Lineage (NCBI taxonomy): Eukaryota > Viridiplantae > Streptophyta > Magnoliopsida > Asterales > Asteraceae > Tanacetum > Tanacetum coccineum. The sequence goes on from BQNB010167330.1 coordinate 11,871, forward strand.
CAGTATTAATTTATGGTCTAACAGTATTAACTTGTTGAACAGCAGTACCATTATCCTTAAGACTGCTATCATCATGAGACTTTTCTGTAGCATCATTCTCATCATCTAACCCATCTTTGTCTTGTATTTGAGCCTCATCAACAGATCTTGGTGTAGCATCACTAAAATATGAAGCATCCTTCCAAATTGGCATTACAATTCAATCTTGATTATCCTGATCTTGTTGAGAAGATGTACTAGACTCAGAAACTCCAAATTGGCATTACAATGCAATCTTGATTATTCTGGATCTCAGATTGAACAGGATGCTTCATTTAAAGGGAAGCTAACAGAAAGTTTATGGATTTTGGTTTTAAATGTTCTTAAACGTTTAAAAGGCTCGTTTTTGGATTGTTTGAATTAATTGGTTACAGAGTTTATTTGGTATCACTTATTTGAGATTGAAATAGGTTTCACGAAGGAGTCTACTTATTTTATCTTGAAATCGGGGTTGGGTGGTTGCATGATTTCAATGATAACTTGCTTGAACATTTACGGTTTATGATTGGGACTTGGTTTATCTAGTTTCCAGCGGTCAAGGGGTGGTTGGTTGAGGACCTGGTAAACTATCACTTAAAGGAGTTACGTTGTAGTGCTCAGTGTCACACGAAGATGTCGATGTGGATAAATTCAAGAGGTGATGTGTTTTTAGAGATTTGATCAGCACAAATTCTCTACACCGTTCTTCAATCTACAATAGTGCAAGCTTAAGTAACAAATTTGGGAGATTTTACTTTAGTTTCAAGTTTGGTATATCAAGTGTACTTCATCAGTAATCATTACAGAAAGCCTACAGAATTTGAAGATTCAAGAAATGGTTAACATATGGGTTTCAGGGGAAGCTTAATGTTAAAATGTTTAACCATTTACATGCATCATCGAGGTGAAGGTTTTTACTACTGCTAGTCATTGTTACTACTGCTAGTGTAAGTTTCTACTGCTCAAGTTCATTTTTCTTATGGTGCGTAATGGTGGGCAATTTGAGTTGTTGGAAGGCTGAATTAGAAGTGTGATAGTGGTTCGTAGTTGTGAAGATCAAAGTTGCATACTTTAGTCTCCTATTTGATATTGACAAAAAGGGGAAGAAGATTTGATGATTTGCAACTTGTGGATCCTTGGTGGAATTGCATAGCTTAAGGGGAAGTTTTCATTCGTATATTAACTTCAGGGGAAGTTTGTGCTTATTTGGTTTTGTCATTATCAACTAGGGGAAGATTGTTGGGAATTATATTTGAGTTGATAAGACAAAACAAGAATGAAACAAGAAGGACTTAAAAGACAAAGGAGGAATTCTTCAAATGATGATAAGATTTCAGAAGATCTCCTTAAAGAAGGAAACAAGAACAACATTGATGACTTGCTTAAAAGGATAAAGACAAGTTATTAATGCTATTAATTGTTGATAGGAAAGAATTAATGTTGATTAATGCTATTTAATAGTTTCCTAATTGTATTATGTTTCCTTTGTAAGTCATGATCTCTCCCTATATAAAGAGATCATAGACACATAGTTTTAGATATCCAGAAAAGTGTGTGTACACAAAGTGTAGAAGATGTAGACGTCTAGAGTGTTGGTGTAGCCTCAAGGTAATCAAGGTTGAAAACTTCCCTTTAAGCTATGCAATTCCACCAAGGATCCATAAGTTGCAAATCGTCAAATCTTCTTCCCCTTTTTGTCAATATCAAATAGGAGACTAAAGTATGCAACTTTGATCTTCACAACTATGAACTAATATTACACTTCTAATCCAAGTATTCCAATGACCCAAATAGCCCTCCATTACGCACCTTAAAAAAATGAACTTGAGCAGTAGAAACTCAAACTAGCAGTAGTAATAATGACTAGCAGTAGTAAAAACCTTGACCTCGATGTAGCATATAAATGGTTAAACATTTAAACCAAAATCAAAAATTTCTTGTGTGTGTCACTCATCTGTCCGAGATCTCCTGGTCACCAAGAACAAAAATATGTTTTATCCCAATATCTTCTTCACATCCGAGAACCAAAAACATGTAGTACCCAATATCTAATAATACTAGCAGCTCTCATGAACTCAATAGCGCTGTGATATTATTTTTGCCCAAACAGTATTAATATAATA
>BQNB010167332.1:0-14011 GCA_026074375.1 Tanacetum coccineum
AAAAATAGAAAAATAATCAAAAAAATATAATTTTTTTTTAGAAAATTTTCTTTTATCATATAGTTTCTAGAAAAAATAGTTTGTTTCCATAGGGTTAAAATTGCAAAATTTCAATTTTTAAAGAACGGGATTCGTTCCCGTTCACGTTTTCCGTGTTTTTAAGCTCATTTCAATTCCGTTTATGTTCTAGTTTTCTTTAAACTTACCTTTTAGTCAATTAGAGTATATTAAAAGTGAAAAATTCATTTTTGGTTTAATTTTGGAAATTTAAGGTTTTTAATCACCGTTTAGGGTTTCCGTTTTGCGTTTTTAGTTAAAGTTCAAATTCCTGTTATTAAAGTTAGGTTTAATTGTCCTTTAATTTGATCACTTTTAGGATCTTTGGAAACAAACCATCTTTGAACCAATTTGAATCATTGTCCAAATAACAAACGTGGTCTCAATTTCATAAATCGTTGGGACTTAACGACCCGGTAATCACTTACCGGTAAATATACGTACTATTATATATAATTGTGAGAATTTTCCTTACTACCTTTGTCCTCAAGGGTAGTTTGGTAATTTTCTATTATTTTATATTTAATTAATATGTGTATAAGATTGCTACAACCACGCTCCTAGGCCGCCTAACCCTGTTGAACATCAAGGTGAATCAAGTCCTCCACGTAAACCTATTGTAATTAGGATTCAAATGAGAAGTCAACCAGATCCTGAAACTCCAATTCCAACAGTTGTTAAGATTGATATTGCTAGTCTGGATGAGGCAACACAAATGAGTATTGCTACAGCTAGAAGTCTTGAGGACTTGTAAGCTCAATAAAATGTTAAGAAAGTTGTAGAACACTTAGTTGATGAGGAGATTGAAATGATTATGGAAGGAAATGGTGATGTTGATGAGAATTAGTTTGTTGATGATATTCTAAATAGCCAAGAGGATCCCGACACTAGGATAGAACCCGAGAGTCATAAGGAAAGACCAGAGGTGGAGAAAAGTGTTGATTTGATGATTAAGGATACACCCCCACCACAACCCCTAGATCCCCTAGGACTAATACTAATTCTTTATCTTCGAATAAAGAAGAACTCAAGGAATTGATGGCTTCTGAACCATCATCTTCTTCCCCAAAACCCAAGATTGATCGTATCAAGCATTACAAGAGCGTATTTAAAAAAAATGAGCAGATGATACGGCTACATGTATAGACACTTGAAGCAATCGGTCATGCGAAGGAAAGATTTAAAGGCTATTTCAGATATTGTTCATGTGACTCTGAAGAAAGTAGTTACAAAATTAGTCGACAACAACACCAATGACTTCATGAAGAATAATCTTCCCAAGGCTGTAGCTGAAGCAATCAGACTAGAAAGAGAAAAGGTCAAGGCTGATATTGCTGTCATGATTGATGATGCTGTAAACAAGGAACGAGGGAGTATAAGGGCTGAATTCCTGTGCAGGTTACTAATGATGTAGCTAACATCGTTCATCCCCATGTTGACTCATTCTTACGGAATTACATGTCCAACCATATACTTCATGTGTATCCTACCGAATCTGCTAGTTCTTCCATCCCCGATCTTCAACATGAATTATACTTGAAGATGAAGGATGAAGAACAAGAACATGATGCTATTTATCTATCTGGCTGTCAGTGAAGATTAATTTTGATAAACCTGTTCCTCTTATTGAACCTTGTAAAGTTGTTGTTGTTTACACCCGTGATCATGAAGACCGTCATTATGATGATGCTCGTCCCGAGGAGGAGAGTAGTGCGAGAAGACAAAAGACTTTAAAGCATGGAATGTATATAGCAGGTGAATCATCGTCATCACAAGCAATGGATAAATCAACTCCGTCTGGCTCAGGTACTCAAGAACAACTAGAGGATTTTGATGCATGGCAAGATGATCAAGGCATAGATGATGATGAGGTACCTTCTGAATAAGTATCACCGGAACTATTGGATGAAGTATCTGGGAAAATAATGACTACTAATGATCTACAAAGAATGAAAAATGCTATTAATGTCATGATGAGAAGTCAATGTGATTTAGGTGAAGAACATGAATGTCATCATGATCAAATGAAGAATTACATGGAAAGTCAGATAGTCTAGGAGAGTAGGAAAGAAGATTTAACTCTACAAATTCCAAAGAAAGTAGCTCTAGTATTACTCAGTTGTGTAAGAAATCCAAAGATTCCACCAATAAGCTTAGTGAACCAAGATCTCTTATATTTAAACAATGGAAACTCAGAAGCAAGGAAGTATGTACCTTTACTACATAAGATTAATGTTTTTCTGTTTCCATAAAATGACCTTGAAGAATTAAACACTAGATGGGTGAAAAAGACTATCAAGAGGTTTAATCTATATGCAAGATATGTTGTTGATCATTGGAAAAGTCCATAGGCACAACAAGCTCACATTAAAAGGCAACTAAAGACAAGAGATGACCCTGAAGTAGTCTACTCTGAAAAGAAGATTGTAGATGTAATCAGAGATCTTTCTAATCAAAGTTATAGGCTAGAGTATATGGCGGATATTGTGGTTGTGAGAGCTGATGGTAGATATTCAGAACTTGCAGAAACAGAGTACAAGTGTCTACAAAAGAATGACACTAAAGATATGTATCTGATGTGCATTAATGAGAAGATCAAAGACTATTGAGAAACTAGTTTATTGAGGTCATTGACCCTCTTTATCAGAAGTTGTGTTATTTTTTTCTTAATGGTAAATTTATTAAGAAAGGCCACAAATGGCAAAGTACAAAGGCATAAAATGATTTAACAACTAGGACACTTCCCTAGCAAATCAAAATTTGTTACAACAAAAAGCATTAGCATTGGACAAATTCCCAAGCTCAAATGCATAAAACAACCTAAACCATACCAAAAACTAACTCAAAACAGACATACTTAGGCATACTTAAGACAAAAAACATACTCTAAATCATCAATGCATGCCGAGACCAATTAGCATGCATTAAAACATCACCATATGCTAAAAGTCTTAAAGTAACCAAATCTGATATACAAACAAAATTACATAACAAAATAATACATAGCATGGAAACTTTTTCACTTGGACCAATATCATCAATCAGCCCATAAACTTCATTTATTGAATCAGCATTCCATCCAATCCATAAGCAGCTTTGATGTGCAAATCTAGAGCTCCAAAATTTCATAACTAAACAACAATGGAAGTGCCAAAAATAGCAATTTAGACAAGTTTGCCTCCTTAAAAACCTTATCATGTAAAACCTAGTAGGAAAAACCATGATAAGGAAAAAAGAGTGCAACACTTGCCTAAAACTTCCCCAAGACATGCAATTAAGATTCATACTTCATGATAGATATATAGATAAATAGATCTCATCCTTATCAATCGTGCATAGAGATAGCGACTGCCTCAATAACTTGATATGCTTCAAACCTGTCTTGTATAAAGAATTATGTTGCCGAGCGCACCATTTCATGGAAACCACAAAGTGAAATAGAAAACACTATCATAACCATAAAATTCAACCTTACAGCATAACTTAATAGTCCACTCTTTCAAGAGTTCATTCGAAATGGTACAAGGGGAATCCCATAGTTGACAATGTTTTAAATCTTTATTAGCCATCCATGGAACAACCCATAACATCCAACTTAGCAAAAAGATATTAGTGATATCAAATTCATAAAAATAGAAAACCATATTACATTCCCTAAACTGACCCAAAAACCTGAATTGACTTACCTATTTAAACTGAACCATCCATCTAGAGTGACCCATCAGGCTGAATTGAATCAAACAAAACAGAACCATAAACCTGACCAAACCATTCAACCTGAGCAGACACATCATAAACTGAATGTGTAACCAGATTAGCAACATCATACAGAATTTTCCAAAATCATCATGCTCAGTTGAACTACCATCCTTATTATCTGAAGCATAGGTAGCAATCTAACCAAACCTAAACATCCTTAAAAAGAATCCAATGTAGTTTACTAGCCAAAACAAATGAGAAAACTGACCCATGGTAGTAAGCACTTTATTTACACTTACACTACCATAGAAAAGTTGACCATAGTTATGGTTTTCATCTGTAGTGCATAGCAAGCAATCAAGGTAAGCCTTATCATGAAAACCAGTGTTGTTTACTAACCAAAGAAAATGATACTAACCCGTGGTAGTAGGCACTTCAACATCACTATTACTACCACACGTAAAATGATCATGGCTCAGATTTTCGACAGTAGTGCATAGAGAACAATCAAAGACCCAATCCATCCAAACACCCTTGATAAAAGGCCAGCACAGGACATAAGTCAAACTAATTGATACGTAAATTATTTTAAATAAATATTTTCCAAGTTTTAAATTTATAAAACTCGTCTACCGATACATGCACTAACGGGCAGAGAACCCGGTCATATGTAGTGCAGTAGTTGGTACTGAGGTTGTCCTAAGAGCTAAGTTTAACTAGTTCTAATTTGATTATGTCATGTTTTGAAAATGGTTTTGAATTGATTTGAAATTTAACAAGAAACTAAATTGCAGAAAATAAATTGATAGAAGTGATCTAGGAGAAAAGCGTGCTAGCCTAGACATTTCATTACTACTGCTATGATTATATTTTCATGTGTAATGTCTAATTACTTATTTTATTAGTGGTTCTAATATCGACAAACCCGAATTGGCATTTGAGGTCTGTCTTATACTTCCTACGATCCCGAATCCCCTGAAAGTTATGAAGGTAGGGCAACCAAGTTGTAGTGATTAATTACCAACAATCCTTAAGACCAGATCTATAACTTATAAAGATTATTAACGATTTTTGAAAGAATTCCTATGCTTTTTAAGTGTTTAATGAGACAGAGATGGTAATTAGGTTAATTCCTACACAAGGGATAGGTTAAATCTACCCTAGTACCCTGCTAATTCCATGTTCAACTAGTTCGCCTAATGACAGAACTAACAGGATCTAAGCCACCGTCAACACTACCAAAACCCAAGGATCAATGACAGGCTATAAGGATACCTAATAAAACCATAATTAAACAGGAAACATTCCATATAACAACAGTAAATACATATCTAAGCCAGCATTAAAAGTGCTTAGCCGCTCATGGTAACAGTATAGCAAGAATTAATAAAGGAAATCATGGATAGAAAAAATCATCTCCTTTGTTACAGTATGCGTTTCTGAACTCAATTAAATTCAAAAATATCAATTTGTGATGACTCCCTTAGACTTTCGTGGATTTCTTCTATTCTGGATGGCCTTGTTCGCTTCTTGGTATTGTACTTTCGGTAGAAGGTGTGATAGTGAATGTGATGCTGAATGTGCGTTATGGCGGCAGTATTTATTTATAAGTATCAAAGTGATTTTCGACATAACGTGTGTTGTAGTGTTACGCCGTAAACTTCTTACAGTGGCTTTCATTTCTAGCTTAATTTTGTGTTGAAGACGCTGTAACTCATGCGTTGAATGTTAAGCCATTACAAAGACTCGGATAAATCATCCTCTTTGATGATGATGGTTACGTGTGAGTATGATGGAATTGTTTTACGCTTGTAATTTGGTTGATGATCTCATTTCTTTTGTTAATCTTGGTATACGGCGCTAACACTGTGCAAGGGCGTTTACCCATATTGGCCTGTGTTAACTGTTCTTTGCTTGATTTCCATGTTCAAATCTTGTGGTCTCCTAGCGTACCATATGCTTTGTATTTTTCTTGAAAACTAAATATAAGTGGTATTAAGTATTGTTTTCAGTACATTTGATAACATAATACATGCAATTTTCATAGGGAATTTGATACTAAAAGTATTGATATTTGATGTTATCAATATTTCCCTCACTTGACTTCTACTTGCGCCTCAAGTAGAACTGTTAGATATATTAAATTTTAAAAGATTTCACCTAATTTAACTTAGAGATATAATTCATATTTACTTAATGCTAGTAACTATCAAGTATTCGAAACACCTCAACAATCAAGGGATTAGAAAATCACCATAACTGTCATTCTCATTCTAGTCTAAGTGTTTCATTTTTTGGGGTGAACTGCACTGTCATAGCACGTATTCTATCATAGGCTTAGAAAGTACACAAATCTCCACCAGCTAGAATAGGTTCTAAACAGCTCTTAAAGGCAACAAGGGTGACACATAGGTTTATCAGGGTAAATCATTCTTTAAATGCAATCTTTTACCAAAAGTGTTACACCAACAAAGGCGACGAAACCACACATACACATACGTAACAGCGGATGAGATATGTATGATTGCTTACTCCCTCATTCGAGCAAAACCAAAGGTTTGATTGGAGAATGATACAAGGTAGGATAAGACATGAGATACACATAAATTAGTGTTAAGTAAAATAAAAAAACAAATAGTCAAAATAATCTAAGGTTGTCATAACCAGCTGCCGTCCATCCATAAGCCCAAGTATCCAAGCCTGAAAATCTGATCTTTAATAATGGGCTACTAGCTCCATTATTCACAACCATAATGATGGCTTATAGTTGCACCATCTTTATATTTTTAGCATATAGATAGCTTATAGTTGCACCACCTTTACATTTTTGAACACTTTGTTGGTTTTATAACATGTAACCAACATGTACATGCTACAAAGGTTTATATGTTTTATTATTGCCCCTGCAGCATATGATACAATACATATCCCTTTACTTGAGATGAATAGTATCAAAAGTGATGATACAGGGGGGTCTTTATAGATCAGTAATGATAGGTCTTCCACAAACGTGTAAAATTTCCAAACCCATTCCACAAACCATGGACTTAAGTAGCTATAAATTTCAACACAAAGAATATAGACTACAAGGTTGGCTAAGGAAAAATGGTGTAACGATACATTAAGGGGTTCAAACAAGGATTGGCTTAACAAGGTGATCTAGGGGTATTTTGCACTAAAAACAAGTGCAACAAAGGGTTTTACACGAGAGGTCGACAAGTCAGTGTAACAAGTCGATAAACACACACATAAAGGCTGTTTAGGGTAAATTCCTAAGATGTTGCCTTCTTAAACTGTCTATTCCTGCTAATCAATTAGGTCTCAAAATGATGTACAAGCTAAGTTCTAAAGTCTACAATACTACCGGCACACTCATATTTTTGGTGGATTTTTGTATAATAGATGAAAATGGAATCATTAGGCTAAACCTCACCAATTGAATTAAAGGGTAATAGTGCGCTCGGCAAAGATTCATTCTAGTTTGATAAGAAAAACATGTCAAAACTTTTAAAATTGGCACAAATTTTCAAAGAAAACTAGAAAATTGAAGGCAAATATAGGTCAAGTGGTAATTCTACTCTCTTCCTAAAGGCAAGGCGTCATCTGACTGTTTAGTTATACAAATGAAGCTTCTTCCTCCCGTAAAGGAATACCTTTTGATTTTAAATATTTCAATTTCAACAAAAGGTGGTTCATAGTCTGTCTTTTCGATACCACTTTCCCATCGTTCTTCTTCTTCGAATCCCTCATCATGCCATGGGTATGATGTGCCCTCATGGAAATTTTTGCATTTTTCCTCACATCACCTAGGGCATACCCCTTCTTTTTAATTCTTAAATCATATTCATAAGCCAACTATTCAATTTAGTTGTCAAATACCTTCCTATATTCGTCAAACCTTCTCGAGTATGGGTCATCACACGTTTTTCCATAGTCAACCCTAACATCAAAACTATGTAGCACCTAATTGTTAAGTACTGCATTTCTAATAGAATTATCTACATTAGTATATCCTAACTTAATTTTTAACCAATACTCATATAAATAATCCCTAGGTCGCGGTTTATAAGGTTGTGGTTGTGGGAAATCAGGTAAGTAGGTTTTTATATTCAAAATTTGGTCATCTTGATGGAATGGGTTGGAAGTCTCCTTAAGAGTTAGGTTTTGAGAGGTGCCTACTATAGGTGTCATGTTATTCGTATACCACTCATTGAATGAGGACTCCTATAGTTTTGGCATATCTTCATTTTTCTTAGGGACGTATGAGCGTGGGTACTCATGGTGATACTCACAGGGTTTATCATACATCATTGCTTCATGTGAACTATCATTATCCTTGAACTCGCTATTTCGTGCCACTAACTCGTAGTATCGCCTTTCACGGGTTATATCGTTAATGGTCTTATTCCCATATCTTATCTTGAGGAAGTCAGTCATGATCCTGAAAGCACATCCATAGTTTGAGCATTCCGTTTTCTCCTTTCCTATAGATAGCATCGTACCCACTACAAAAGCTTAAGTCGAGATTATACGTGGGCCACATCTCGCAATCCTTTCTACGTTTATTTTCATAGAACACTCGGATTGGTTTACACACATGCCATCTTAAAGTTATCTTTTCTAAGTTCTCAACCTCTCTATGCTCAACTTCAGGCTCCTGCATATCATCACTTAAATCAACGGTGTCTATACTTTCATCATCACAAAATTAAGTGCATTGCTCAAACTATAAACATGAAGGGGATTCATAGGAAAATAAATCTTCTCCTATTTTAAGGGGATTAAAAGGCTCTTCATTTTTTAATAGAGTTTGTCATGTAAACTTTTTCAACAAGGATGTTAGAGTGACAAACATTTCCATCCATATTAAATAAAAGTTTATCCTCTCTAAATTCTAATGAAATCTCTCTTTTAAAACATCAATTTGAGCATGTACAGCTGCCAGAAATGGTCTCCCTAGAATCATTGTTTCATTAGGTTCCCCTAACGTGTCCATAATCATGAAATCGGGAGGAAATAGGAATTTATTGATCTTTACTAAGATGTTTTCTACTATTCCTAATAGGGCCTTTTTAGTCATATAAGCCCTTACGACTATCATGTCGGTTTCTTTAAGGTTAGCTAGTCACAAATGTTCAAAATTTAATCTGGGCATAATATTAACGCTAGATCTTAAATCTGCCATGGCATACAAATTAAGAATACCAATAGTGCAGGGAAAAGTGAAACTCCTTGGATTTAATTATTTAGGTGGTAGCTGGCATGGTAAGGCTCCCGAAATACCCCCTTCTTCATTTGGGATGTCATCTTCTTCAAAAGACACCCCCTAGACTTCGTTAACTTTATTCAAAGATATTTTTATTTGTTCACCTTTATTGGCGTAAACTGCCTTACATTTAGCAACCAATGATTTAAGAATGGCGATCAGTGCATCCTCCTCGCCCTCCTTGTCATGCCTACATATGCATCTCTCCATCTTTGTTTTCAGCCAGTTATCAGGGTCATCGTCAAAGCTTAATTCTTCATCTTCGGGTTGAGGTTTAGGTCTAAAGGGTTTATCGTTTCTCGTGTAATTTATCAATTTTTGGTCACCCGTTTCTGATTCGTCTTCTGATACGAAATCAGTGTCCTCTTCAGGGAGCTCATGTCTCTTATTATGGTGAATAAAGCTGATATCCGTGTCTGCATGGTTTGTTGGAAAAAGGGTCAAACATTCCTACATGACTGCCTTTTCATCTCCACTTTGTACTCCATGTATTCGGCAATATCATGTCCTCGATGTCCTTTTCCTTCATTCTAAATTTAGACTTAACCATGCCCGGTGCTTGGTTTCCTTGAGTCAACATTAGGTACTGTTCTATGGATAGAGTCTTGATGTCAACTTCACCCATCATGTTTCCTGAATTTTAACAAAAATTAGTTCAGAAATAAAATGAATAAATATAATAAATCAGATTAAAACTAATTTTAGCTCCCCGGCAGCGGCGCCAAAAACATGATGCGTAAATTGTTTAAATATTTATTTACCAAGTTTTAAATTTATAAAACTTGTCTACCGATATACGCATTAACGGGCAGAGAACCCGGTCGTATGTAGTGTAGTAGTTGGTAAAATTAAGGTCGTCCCAAGATCTAAGTTTAACTAGTTCTAAGTTGATTATGTGACGTTTCGAAAATGGTTTTGAATTGATTTGAAATTTAACAAGAAAGTAAATTGCAGAAAATAAATTGATAGAAGTGATCAGGGAGAAAAGTGTGCTAGCTAGCCATTTCATTACTACTTCTATGATTATATTTTCCAGTGCAATGTCTAATTACTTGTTTTATTAGTAGTTTTAATATCGACATACCCGAATTAGAATTTGAGGTATGTCCTATACTTCCTGCGATCCTGAATCCCCTAAAAGTCAGAAAGGTAGGGCAACCAAGTTGTAGTGATTAATCCCCAACTATCCTTAAGACCATATCTATAACCTGTATAGATTATTAACCCTCTCTGAAAGAGTTTTTGTGCTTTTTAAGTGTTTAATGAGACAGAGTCGGTAATCAGGTTAATTCCTACACTAGGGATAGGTGCAAATCTACATTAGTACCCTGCTAATTCCATGTTCAACTAGTCCGCCAAATGTCAAAACTAACAGGATCTAAGCCACCCTCAACACTACCAAAACCCAGGGATCAATGACAAACTATAAGGATATCTAATAAAACCATAATTAAACAGGAAACATTCAACATAACAACAATAAATACATAGCTAGGCCAGCACTAGAAGTGCTTAGCCACTCATGGTAACAGTGCAGCAAGAATTAATAAAGGAAATCTTGGATAGAAAACTCATAATCCTTACAATATGCTTTTTGAACGATTAAATTCAAAAATACAATTTAGTGATGACTCCCTTGGACTTCTTATTGATTTCTTCATATTCTGGAAGCCTTGTTCGCTTCTGGGTATAGTGGTGAAAGGAGTGATAGTGAGTGATGCTGAATGAGCTAAATGAGGGCTCTATTTATAAGTATTGAAAGTGTTACGTCGTAACATGTATGTAAGTGTTACGCTGTAACCTTGCTTACGTGGGCTTCCATTCTCTATGCTTAAATTGTGTTACGGCGTAACTCAAGCGTAGATGTTACGCCGTAACAATGACTCGGATAAGTCATCCTCTTTGACGATGATGGTTACGGCGTAAGTATGATGGAGTGTTAACGCCGTAAATCTTGGTGCTGACTTATTTCTTTGTTAATCTTGGTTACGGCGTAACACCTGCTGGGTGGTTACGCCGTAACTGGCCTAGAGTTGACTTCTTTGCTTGATTTCCACGTCCAAATCTTGTGTCTCTTCCTCAATTGCTCGCTTTTTTCTTGAAAACTAAAAATAAGTAATTAAGTATTGTTTTCAAACATTTATAACATAATTACAAGCATTTTCATAGAGAATTTGATACTAAAAATATTAACTATTTGATGTTATCACTAATGCATGTAATGCATAGCCAACTATTTTCATACCATCTAACAATACTCAAAATAGCCATCCAAACATCCTTGCATACAAACCAGCCAAAATCCTTAATCCTAAAAAGTCCATGGCCATCACTATCAAAAACTTTAATACACTCCCAAAAACCAGTCACCCCATAAGACCAGATCTCCCATAAAATCCTATTAAAGTGCACATCCATAACCTTATCTTTATAATCCCTTAACTTAGTCCCTCCATGGAACCAATCTACCCTAACATCATCCCACTTATAGTGTTCTATCATAATGAACAACATTTTTCCTTAAAGGAATTTTCCAAACCTTAGATGCATTAATTACATGAATTTGAGTCTAACTAAATCAACTACAACCTTAAACAACACATCAGCACATCTCTCTCCACTATTACAAAATGGATGATTTAGACCTCCTTATAAAGACCTCTCGATTCAAATCACAGGTCTAAAAACTTTTAGGACAGGTGCATTTGACTTCCACGGGTCTAAATGTGATTTTCATATTTAAACCGGTAAATATAAAACCAACCGGTCTATATAGATATTTTTTTAGACCGTCACACTTCATTTCCACGGGTCTAATTATCTTTTAATATTTAGGCCGGTCTAAACCAACAAAACCGGTTTAAAAGGTCTTGGCGGGATTTCAAAATTTTCATAAAAATATCCCGCTCACACACCAAATTTTCAAACATTTTAGTCTCTTTCTTTTCTTTTTAGTCTTCTCTCTACTTATTTTCTTCACTTCACTCGGGTCTTTTTCCTTCCTTTTTTCAACATATCAGTGAAGTATAAAATTTACAAGCTCATTCTTCTCTTCTTTGGAATGTTTACAAATTATGTTTGTGTTTCTATGTTTTGTATTTTAATGACTTTACTAACTATATACATTTATGCAAGAATTTTATTTTCTTAAAACTGAAAACCAACAGTTGTGGTCAAAATAATGTACCACTTTCATTTTGTAGCAAGTTTAAAGAACAGGTATATAACAACTAACTCTCTACGCAAATACTAAATTATTTGGCAGAAATTAATTACTAACACTTAGTAACAATATGTTTATGCTTTTATAATTATGTTTATATCTTGTTTTCTGTTTTGATAGCTTATTACTCGATGACGGTCGGAATTAAGTGAAATATGATGGCTAGAACTATGTGAAATATGGTTGCTCTAGCGGGGTGAAAGAGGTGGTCATTGAGGCTAGGGGTACAAGATGGTGGCGGAAGCTTATTAGTGAACCAAAATAGCTTATTATCATTACAAGCTGATTTTTGCTTGAATTTTTTTTATTAAAAAAAACCTTTTAGACCGGTGGAAATGAAACCGACGGGTTTAAATACTTGTCTTTTAGACAGGTGCTTCAACCGGCCCAAATGACTTTAACTCTTTTGGACCTCCCCTAATATAGACATGTGGCAACACCGGTATAAAAAGGCCTTGTGACCCGTCTAAAAGCTAATATTTGTAGTAGTGCTCTTTGCTCAACTCTCCTATTGTCCTTTCCTACCACAAGAAATAAATAGCAGCCCCAAATGCAAGTCTTTAAATGATACTCTAAATGGAGTTTTTGACAGGTTTGTTAACAAGACCAGAAATGGCACTTGCCCAATCATTGCATAAGTCATCAAGTGATGCCATAGGTTTAATCCTTTCCTACAATCTCTTAGAATAATTGCATGAAAGAAGAGGTGGATATGGGATTCATCACTAAGTTTAAACAAATGACAAGACTTGTCCTGCACATTAACCCATCTAAAAATCATATCCTTATTTTTGAGCCTACCCCTAATAGCAACCCAAGTAATAAATGCATGCCTAGGGACACATTGGGTAAACCAAATATGCCTATACCAAATAACCTTAGGGTATTAAACCTTAATATATAACACCCCTGTTTTTGACATCTGGGGTATTATTTCATAGTACAACTATCATAATCATAGAAAACGACTCGAAATAGACGTTTTTAAAAGATAAGTTATCATTCATTATTTCATCAGAGTTTTTAGAAACAGAGGTCCTAAAATCTACATGAAAACATAAAGTTTGAATGATAACATTTTAGCCATCTTCAAGTCCGTGCCACTCCGTGCCATAAGATGTTCAGTTACCTGAGATAAACATGCTAAAATGGTCAACATAATGGTTGAGTGAAATTCATAGGTTTATAATAAATAGTGTGAATACAAGTCATCATAAGAGTGGGTTACGTTGTTATATAACCATAAGTTTAATAATTGCAATGAGTACAATTATTATGGAAAACAGTATTATTGCGTCTAAGCTCATGGTACTCAAACTGAATAGTGTATATATCAATAATGATATATATAAAGATAATGGCCCCCATGTAGGTAATTGCTATATACCTATAAGTTTTAAATATAGTGCGTTTGGTTACCTATTCGGCTAACACAAACGGGATTTGTCAATCCACGGGATTCGTCAATCCTAATCGGCCTATTCACAATATTCGCGTTCACTCGCAAGTGATTAATGGTCCATGATGGTGGGGGTCTTTTGGCATAAAGGGACTTAGACAACAAATGCAATAATATATTAGGATAGCATACATTTAGAAAACACTTGTATTTATGATTTATAGCATGTATCCCCCTCACGGGTTTATGAAATAGAAGATTTAAAAGTGAAGCTATGAACTCACCTTAACATTATAGTGAAATCTGATTGATGGCAAAAGTATATCAAGTGAAAGTAATGGCTTCGTCACGCAACCTGGGATGATAT
>BQNB010167333.1:2866-14011 GCA_026074375.1 Tanacetum coccineum
AGCAGTCAATTCAGAGTATTTTCTTGGTCTAGTCACTCCATTCTCCTCAATCGTGGGCCAAATGAGTGGACCATTTTCAACGGATTCAAGAATCATTCGTCCATGTTATCTACTCAGCATGTATAGCTCCATTCCGCTTTTCTAAGAATCGTATAATTCTTTTTCCAACATAGGTGGACGATTGTCAGCACCCGAAAGAATCGCTTTGTCTCCAAGAGTCGTCATCGAGAAAGTTGTATGTTACAAGATTACTGTTTGATCGAACGGTGGTAGAAAGAAATTGTGTTTGTTTAGTTGTCTTTTAAGTGTCTTAATTCTTAAAACTATACGGGATTTTACAATTCTTGACAAAACCAGGAAAAACAAGTTAATGTTTCACGGGATTTTACAAGTCAAAGAAATAAACCGTATAATTTTGAAAATTGAGTTGTTCGGTATTAACTGCCCTTGAGTTGTTTGGTACAAACTTCCCTTGAGTTGTTCGGTATAAACTAAAAATTAGTTGTTCGGTATAGTTGTTCGACTAAAACTAAGAAGCAAGTTGTTCGACTATGAAACTCAAAAACTCAAAAACACAAAAAGACACTTTTTGATGGGTTTTTTTGCAAAAAAATTTGTACAACTAGTGTTACTAACCCTATAGGAACAAGAAAAATAAAAATTTTAAGGTTTTTGAGCCGAAAAATTTAAAACAAAGATTTTGTTCTTTGTAAAGGTTTTCGAACACAAAAGTAACAAAAATGATATTTTTCTTGATTATAAGCTTGTACACCTATATCATAAAGATACTAGATCAGATTTACCAAAGTAAATGATCCTTTAGTGTACACTATTGCTTCAAAAACAAAAAAATATAAGAAGTAAAGGATGGTTTATGAAAGTAAAAACACACGAACCAAAAGTAAAACACAATAACTAAACACACCACTTCATGGCTCTGATATCAATTGTAGGATACAAGTTATCTTTAATAACAAGGAAGAACTAGAGAGAGAAAGTGAAAAGAAGGATGTATTTTAGTGAGATAGAGTAAAACATAGAAAATAGGAAAAACTTTATGTGTGAAAATGAGAATACAACCAACCAACACCCTCTCCAAGGCATGGAGAGGGTATTTATACTCCTAAGGAGGCTGGCCATGGGCCTTAGAAGGCTTTCCATGGGCCTTTGGGCCATATTAGCTTACAAAACATCAACTTAACTAACTACGGGCTTTGACTAACAATTATTGGAAGTGACTGATACTTTTCGTGTTTCTAACATTTAGCCTAACTTTGATTGTTATGAACCCTAAACCAATTTTCTAGGAAATTCGAGAAAAAAATTGAGTTATAAGCTAATTCCTTTCGATTATGAGTAGATTAAGATGTAATGAACACTTTTGTAGTATACCTCAAAGCTTGAAATGGCCTGATCTTATGAGTTCTTGAGGATGATGATTTAAAAAAGTGGGAGGGAAAAAAATTAGAGTTTTGTGTTAAAATCTTTTCATGTTTGGCACAAATGCCCCTAGACTATTAACTCCATTCTATTTTTCTTAATAACATTTCTTAAGGGTTAAATTAGTTTCACTTTTAACATGTTTAGTCCCTAAAGTATTAAAAACTAAGACTAAACCTTAAATTTTGCTATCACATTCTTTAAGGTATAAACACATAACATTTAAGGCACACATAAGCTAAACTTAATTAACTCCTCTTTAATTGTTAACCCATTATTATTTAAAACCTTTTTCCATTTAATCACTTGATGATTTTGAAGAAGAAATTTGACATTGTCTCCCCCTCAAACAATGACCTATTTTCTATTTAAAGGGTTGTATTCGTTGTTTGAGTGGTCAAATGCCTTGAAAAATTATTTTATGATGAATTACTGAGATGATTATGTTATTTTTGAAAAATCAACACCATAAAAAAAATAAGATTTCTCTTATTTTGAATTTTTGGTGTAAGCTTCAGTAGCTTCAAGAACTTTATTATTCAAGGCAGGATCCTCCTTGACTGCATCTTCAACTTCTTTAAGATTTGTAAGGATCCTTCGAAGTCTTGTGTTGTGATCAGTCTTGAAAAGATTAAGAATTTGTTAAAAGTTCTTAAGAGCAGCATCAGTGTTCTCATACTTTGTGAAGCTTGTGTTAATGAAATCTTCAAGACCCATTTCAAATCAGCATAGAAGGCAGTAGCTTCCTCATGCTTCTCCTATGTATCTTCAGTAACCTGAGCATAGAGAACCTCTACAAAGTTTTAAAAATTGCTTACGAATTGCCTTTCAGTGATTGACATATAGTTGTCATAAGGCTTGAGAGTTTCAAAACATGATGAGGACTCTGAGTCTGTTGCTCAATTTCTTAGCTTTGGAGGATTCAGTTGATCCCTGCTTGGTGAATGGAGAATGATGCTCCTTGTTGGTTTTTTGTAGGAGTTTCAGTGGAAAGATTGTGTTTGATTGTTCTTCAGTGTCAGCCTCTTGATATGTATTCATCCATCCTTCTCCAGCTTTAACACATCAGCCTCATTTATTCTTTGAGATAATCATCAGAGGACTCTCAAAAAGAGCTTGAATATCTGTCAATAGTTGGTAAGTTATTAAGGGTTTAAAATTCTGCTCCAATTCAAAAGAAATCTTGCTTTGTGTGTTGGTCAGGGACCAATCCTTAAATCTAGTGGATTGGGTCTGGTCCACCTGGTACTTAGCATCAGTCCCTAAGAGAACAGTAACAGGAGAGGTGAGTGATTCCATATCAGCGAGTGGTTTCAATCTCTCTAAGTCTTTGTCCTCACGTGACCTTTCAGGTAAAGGCTTAGTTTTACCAATACAGTCATCAGGAACCGTGAAAGGCAATTCCTTATCAGCGGGGTGTTTGTTTCCCTTTGAGTCTTTGGGATCAGTAGTTTTACCTTCAGGCAAAGGTTGTGATTTACGAGTGCCCTCATCAGGTGGATAATGGGATCCCTTAACAACGAGTTATGTGTTTCTCTCTATATCTTGGGGATGAGCAGTTTAGCCCGAGGAGACTGACTTGGTTTTATCAGAATCCTCCGTTGGCACCTTCTTAGTGGGTGGTGTTTCAATGGCTTGAACAACGGGTGTCTTTTGAGTCTTAGGTGGTTTCCTCTTTTGAGGCAGTATTCCAGAAGCCTCAGGACCTTGTGTCTTGGGTTTGGGTTTAGACACAGTATGAGACTTTGTCTTCTTTTCTTTCTAGAAAAAAGGAAGTGGAGACACTAAGGATTCAAGATTGTTTATAGCAATCATTGAGGCCATCAATTCAATACGAGTGACTTTGGATGGGTCTTTTGTAAAATTTGAGTTACTCAAGACGTTAGGAAGACTCTTAAAATTTTCGTCCTGAGTGTATTCAATAACCAATAACACTTCTAAGGCACACAAGACAAATCTAGGGTAGGAAACATATTTCTGCCTAGACTTGTTTGTAAGTCTGGTTACAAGATCACTATAAATGATCTCTCCTATATCAACCTTTGTCCTAGTGGTGAGACAATATTCTATCAATTGCTGAATAGAGTTAACTTGTTTAGTAGATGAGTAATTCCCGCCGAGGACTTGAATCATAAAGGTGAACAGGATCCTCCAAGCCGTAGGAAAAGCAGTTTTCAGTATAGGGTTCCTATTAATTAGGACCTCATCAGTTGTAATTCTAGCCAGTTTAGCCTTCACATCCTTAGGAGAGGGATGAGACACATAAGTGCCTTTGTTATAATCAAGACCAGTGGATTCATAGAAGGTTTTGAAGCCAATGGTTAATGGCTTTTTTCCATTCATCATTGTGAAATTAATTATATACTCCTTAAGAGGATGAGCCTCAGAGTTATTGATATGTAAGAAATCACATATCCTTTCTACATCAAAAATGACCCTTAAATGATCAAAATATGCAAAAATATGCTTGTATTTGTGTATTTTGTGGTTTGTGAATGTGTAGGTACAAATAATGAAAATATCACAAGAAACGGTCAAAAACCGGACAACACGGAAACACGAGATGGATAGAGTGCACAAGAGCCGGGAGTTTGTTTGCCAAAAAGGGAAAATAGTCAACCTGGTCAACATTGTCCAACCACAAAATGCCAAAAACCTTAAAATACCAAAATATGCTTATGTTAAAACCAATTTCAACATAAGTCCCTAAACCCTAACAAACGTTATCTCACCATTTTTTTTTTTATTAAAGAGTTATACGGTCCGTTATCCATTGTTAACTAATACCCTTTGTAAACGTGGCCCATAGAAAAACCGGCCCAATACTTAATTATAAAACCACAGGCATAAGTCAAACCCCCAAACTCCGGGGTCTAACAAAGTTATAAAAACATAGAATGGCGCGGAAAACCCTTACACTGTTTCAACCATCGTCCCAATATACCAACCCCTTAACCTGGTCGTTCTAACCAGGCCTAAGCTGTCAACTTTCACTCACTTTACCATCCTCTCCCCGCTCCCTGTGGCTATGTGGCACCGTATGGGGGTTCATTGTTTATTGTTTAAGTGGATGTCGTGTGTCTTAACCACTGCAACGATCATAGATATGATTATGATTATGATCCATGGGCTCTATCTCTCCTGATGACTCACTCGAAGTCTCTCTCTCTCATCAATAAGCACACTTAAAGGTCAAGACACCTCCTCATTTTAGCTATAAATACCCCTTTAGTTCTCTCATTTTAGGAGGTAGATTTTTAGTATCGAATTTATGTAAAATTTCTTTCTCAATTGTAATTTTCAATTTCCATTTCCAGTTTTTACTTTACCAAGCTTTTGTAATCTTCAATTTTCATAAATCAATAAAAATTCAAAAATATTGTCATTCATTTCCTTGCTCAATTCACTTCAATCATGTTCTCTATTCATCATAAGCTTGTTATAAGCTCATATTAAGCTCATCTAAGTCTCTAAGCTTAGAATGAACTCAATTCAATCATTAACTTTACTTTAATCTAAAATCAGTTTAAATACCTTATGTTATGGTTGGATTTGGTTGCTTTGGATGATAAGCTTACTTTGGAAGAGCTTATAGGACTTTACTAGCTTATCCTTGTGATAAGCTAGAGCTGTTGATTAGCTCCTCGAGCATATTTGCCTTGTTTGTACAAGGGCTTATTGTAAGTTCAATTTTCCTTTAAGTTTTAGCTTAATATTGAATCTGTTTAAGTTTTAGCTCTAATGTTAAGTCAAGTTTTAAATCTAATTTAGAAGTTTAAATTTGTTTTTAGATGAAATTAGTGAGTTTGAAATATTGGTTTTGAAGTTTTGGAATTGAAAATCATGATTTGCTTTGATAATTGTTGAGATAATTTAGTTAAAGGAGTGTTTGCATTAGTATAAGTTGACCTCTAAAAGTCAAATTTAGTTATTCTAATTGCTTGAATCAGTTTCATAATCATTTAAAATCAGTTTTCAAGAAAGTTTCATGGATTAGAATTATAATTGGAGAAATTTATGGTTTGATTTGAAGTCTGTGCATCAGGGGATGTGTAGATCATGTTGTTTAAAGGCTTTTTAGGATCCAAGTTGTTTTAAGCTTTAATTATGTTCTAATCTGGTTTACTTGTGTTCAAATAATGTGCAATAGTTTATTTGACTTTTAAAGTCATAAGGTGTAAATTTTGATCCATTTTAAACTTAGTACTGGTAGGTTTAAGAAGGTTCTGTTAGAGTAAATTAGTAGTCTCTTATTCATAGATTTAGGCAAGTTTTAAGTAGTTTAGGCTTATTAAAATTAGTAAGTCATTAGTTCATAAGTTAGTAATCATAGTTTAAAACTTAGTTTTCAAAATTCAGCTTATTCGGTTAGCTTAATCTAATCTTAAAACTCATTAGAAACTTGAGAAAAACCAATAATGTACTCAGAACATGCTAAGTACATAAGCAGTTTTTACTTAGCTTTTTAATTGGTCAATTGAGTTTTAAAATAATTTTAAAAAGCTGTGCAAGTAGTTTTTTGTCAGGTGTTAAGGGTGATTATAGCTTAATAAAGCCATAGGTTTCTTATTTGCTTATTGAAAAATAAGCTCAAAGATATCCTTAGGGCTAATTGGGTTCATTACTTTTTTAATTTAGTTGTTATTTGAAATTTTAGCTTATTTCCTCTAGCATTAGCTTAGTCTTAGTTTTTAATAGCTTATTAGGTTTATACTTAGTTAATATTAGCTTAATAGGGTCAGGTTTAGTTTGACTTAGCTTTTCATTTAAAAACTAATACTTAGATAAACAGCATAAGTAGTCTTTTCATGTAGCTTTTTCTATGCTTATTTGAATTTCAAAATAGTTTCTAATTTCTGTTTTAAGTAGAGTTTAAGCCAAGCTTCAAGTAGATATAGGGCTTATTGCCATAAGATTCCAATAGCTTAGTTAAAATTAAGCTTAAAAAGTGCCATTTGGTTTATTTGGTAGTTGTAGTAAGCATAAGAGCTAAATTAATAATCTCGGCTTATGAATTGCTTCTTTTTAGTTAAGTTTAGCTTATTAGGATAGAATTAGTCTAAGAATAGCTTATTCAGTCCTTGTTATAGCTTATTTCAGTTTCTAGCTTATTTAGTTTTGTTTCAAAGTAAAAAAATAGCTAAGTGTAGATTGTCTGAATTTTAAGCTTTTTCTAGCTTATTAGTGACTTTTAAAAAAGTTGTTTTCACAAAATCAACTTATTAAAAGCTGTTTTTCAACTTTGCTTTTTTAAACTTTTTCAAAATAAAAAAAATGAAGATGAAAGTCGGGGGTGAGCAAGGCTCGAACCCCCGACCTCAACATCCTCACCTTTTATAACACAACACACTCAACCAACGTGTCCTGGGGACTTTTTCATTCTATCTTTGCAAAATTAATTTCTTATACACATTTGAGCTCTTTTAGTAAAATAAGCTGTTTAGGCTTATTTTGCAGCTTATTCTATAAGGTGTATTTCCAAGCTTATTTTTCCTAGATTCCTCATTGTTCAAGCTATTTTTCGTAATTTTTTTAGGATATTTACAAATAGTTTAGTATTTTTAAACATTTAATATTGTTAAAATCATTTTTAATTCATAAAAAATTATAAAAAAGTCAAAAAAATATAATTCTTTTTTAGAAAATTTTCTTTTATCATATAGTCTCTAGGAAAATTAGTTTTGCTTCCGTAGGGTTTAAATTGCAAAATTTCATTTTTTAAAGAACGGGATTCATTCCCGTTCACATTTTTAGTGTTTTCAAGCCCGTATCACCTTCGTTTTTGGTTTAGTTTTCTTTGCCTTAGCTTTTTAGTCAATTAAGTCTTACAAAAACCAAAAAGATCATTTTAGGCTTAATTTTGATAATTTAGGGTTTTTAGGTCCCGTTTTGGATTCCCGTTTTGCGTTTTTAGTTAGAATTTACTTTCCCGTATTGATTTTTCGTAGTTAGGTTTAATTGTCCCTTAATTTGTTCACTATTAGGATATTAGAAAACAAATCATCTTTGATCCAATTCAAATCATTGTCCAAATAACAAACGTGGTCTCAATTTCATAAATCTTTGGGAAACGACCCGGTAATCACTTACCGGTTTCTTATGTGTGGTATTTTTGTAAGATTTTTCCATCTACCTTTGTCCTCAAGGGTAGTTTTGGAATTTTCTATACTTTAGATATTATTACGTATTTAAAACTTTATGCATCAAGTTTTTGGCGCCGTTGCCGGAGAATTTGTGATTAAGATTCTTTCGTTTGAAGTTTGTCGATTGTGATTTGGAGAACCTTTCGTCTTCGAAAGTTACGCTTTTAAGTAAATCAAAAATTAAAAAAAAATAAAAATACAAAAAGTAAAAAATATATTTTTCTTTTCTTTTTAATATAAGTAGAAGATTATTAAATAAGAAAAATACAAAAATATTTGCTCTTCCGGATTTTTCGATTTTTCTTGTGAATTCATTAAGAAATAAAAAATTAACCAAGTTGGTAAAAGAACACCAACAAATAATACTTTCAATTGAAGTATTATCCATCAATAAGTTCCCGAACCAAAGATTAAAAAATTTACCGTTTGTGTCACTTACGAAAAAGGCGCACCTCTTTTGTAAAATTTATTTTACTTAAGAGAGTTACCCTAAGTTTGTTGATTATTCGGTAAACAAAAATATTTCCTTTTCTCATTTCTTTTATCATTTCTTTTGTTTGTTTAGTGCATGCGCACTAGAAATTCCAATTTTCCAAATAATTCAAACGCAACCATTCCGAGACGTCGAAATAAAGGACGTGCTCCAAACATAGTCGAACCCGAGCTTCATACTATCGTTGCACCAATGGTGGAACGTACAATGGAAGAACTGCTCCGAGCACCCACGGAAGGGTATGGAGAAGCTATCGTTTTACCAGAAATTAATGCGGATCATTTTGAAATTAAGACGAATTTGTTACAATTGGTTCAAGCAAACCCGTTTCACGGTTTAGAGAACGAAAATCCTCATGCTCATATCAATAGTTTTAAAAGGATTACTTCGACTCTACGATTTAGGAATGTGCCAAATGATGTGATTAAGCTAATGATGTTTCCATATTCACTCGAGGGGGCTGCTAAAACCTGGTACGAGAAAGAACCTCCTAATTCAATCTTGACTTGGGAGGATCTCGTTACCAAATTCGTGAATCAATTTTTCCCTCCTTCGAAAACGACTCACTTAAAGAATAAAATCTCTCGATTTACCTAAAAATTCGATGAGTCTTTTAGTGAAGCGTGGGAACGATTTAAGGAAATGCTTAGAGCTTGTCCCCACCATGGATTTACGGAGTTAACTCAAGTTGATACCTTCTATAACGGTTTGAACGACAACGATCAAGACTCCTTAAATGTCGCGGCGGGTGGAAATCTTTTGAGTAAGACAACTAGAGAGGCCTTGAATATAATTGAGAATAAATCAAAAGTGCGTTATTCATGAAACAAACCAAATGCTTCTAGGATGAATACGACTTCTAGGGAAAGTGATAATAAGACGGATGAGAGAATTGATAAGCTTGCAGACCAACTTTTGACCTTAGTCGAGATTGTTTTTAAGAAAGTTGTCACTCCCGCTCTGGTTAAAGCGGTTGAGGAAACTTGTGTTACTTGTGGTGTTGCTCATTCTTGGTATAATTGTTTGACTACCGATAACAATCAAGCTAGTGTTTGTGCGACCACGGGTACTTACAATCAAGTTAACCCTCCGAACCGTGTTAGTAATCAAATGGAAACACAAGGTTTGCTCCGGTGCAAAACAATGGTCAAATAGGTTTAATCAAAATCAAGGTCAAGGGAATAATTTTAATCAGGGAAATAATTTTCATGGAAATCAAGGTTTTCAAGCTCAAAATAATCATGCTTCGAATTTTCAAAACCAAGGATTTCAAAACCAACCATTTCAAGTTCCTAATAATCAAGTTCAACAAGAGATTTCAAATGATTTTTTGAGTTACAAGAGAAATAACGATCAAATGTTGAGAAACATGCAAATCAATTCAATCGTTGAAAGAGACTTAGAATTGAAATTCAAAACACGAATAAAATCTCAACAGCCCTTCATGATGAATCACAAACTACCTTTCAAAATAATTTGCAATACATGATATGTGGGATTGTTTCTGAACCATGGCCTCAATGTGGGTACTCTTCCGAGTAATACCATTCCAAATCCAAAGGGTGAGATAAAAGCAATCACTACTCGAAGTGGTGTTGCTTACGAGGGACCCTCGATTCCTACTAATCTTTCTCCTAAAAAGGTAGTAGAACGAGAAACCGAGGAGACAACAGATAAGGAGCAATCTAATTTCCAAGGACGTGCTGCTCAAATCCCACCTCTGGTTACCCCCATTCCAATTTCGGAACCCGATGTTCCAAAGACTTTGCCTAAAACCACTCCCATTCCGGAACCCGATGTTCCGAAGAGTTTACCTAAGCCAAATATTCCATATCCTTCACGACGTGATGATCAAAAGTCCCGTGACAAAGCTTCGAATCAAATGGAGAAGATCTTCCAAATCTTTCAAGATTTGCGCTTCGACATTAGTTTCGCGGATGCTTTACTTTTGATGCCAAGATTTGCTCCTACGATTAAGAGTTTGCTCATGAATAAGGAAAAGTTGCTTGAGTTAGCTAAGATACCGTTGAACGAGAATTGCTCGGCAATGCTCCTCAAAAAGCTTCCCGAAAAGCTTGGAGATCCCGGCAAGTTTCTTATTCCATGTAATTTCCCAGGAATGGATGTATGTCACGCCTTGGCCGATCTTGGCGCAAGCATAAATCTTATGCCCCTTTCTATTTGGAAAAAGCTTTCTTTACCTGATCTTACACCAACTCGGATGACTTTAGAGTTAGCAGACCGATCAATTACTTATCCTAAAGGACTCGCCGAAGACGTTTTTGTCAAAGTTGGGAAATTTCATTTTCCTACCGACTTTGTTGTTGTCGATTTCGAAGCCGATCCTTGAGTACCTCTCATACTTGGGAGATCCTTTTTGAGGACCGGTCGTGCTTTAATTGATGTTTATGGAGAACAAATAACCCTTCGGGTTGATAACGAAGCCGTCACTTTTAATTTAGATCAAATCACAAGATATTCCTCTACAAATGATAAATCGGTAAACCGAATTGACATCATTGATGCAGTTTGTAAGGAGTATGCTCCGGAATTTCTAGGATTTTCTAAATCTTCGGGTGCCAATCCCACCCCGACGTCTGAGCCGTTTACTTCCGAATTCCTTTTGGAAGAAATCGAAGCTTATCTTAAGGATGATTCGATTTCACCGGAAATTGATCATGCCGATTGCTATCCAGAGGAAGATATTTGTTTAATCGAAAAATTGTTAAGTAACGACCCGTTTCAACTTCCTCCGATGGACCTTAAACAAAGTGAAGTGACCGAGGCAAAATCTTCAGTTGAAGAGCCTCCGGAATTAGAGTTAAAAGATTTACCATCTCACTTAGAATATGCTTTCTTAGAAGAAAACGACAAGTTACCAGTAATTATTGCAAAAGATTTAAAAAATGATAAAAAAGATGCTCTCTTAAAGGTGGTCAAATCTCATAAAAGGGCCATTGCTTGGAAAATCACCGACATCAAGGGTATCGAACCTCGTTTTTGTACACACAAAATCTTGATGGAGGATGATTACAAACCCACGGTTCAAAGTCAAAGACGAGTTAACCC